>CM060115.1:4205000-4469949 GCA_030522415.1 Channallabes apus
AATGTGGATTTTTAAAGATTCCCGTGGGAACAAAACTTACTAAGTGTAACAGATTCTGAGACTACTGTTAAATAAACATCTCCTTACAGCAAGCATCACCATCCAAGTCCATGTATATTTTTCTGTTAAACGACAATTTACATTATTAGTACTGAAAAAACATTAACTTATGAAACCTATTTATATATTATTTTAGCTTAATCTATTGTATTAGATTAAGTATTAATATAGTATTAATGTTCAACTTTAAAATTTCTTGTTTTTTTTTTGTACAATATTTTGATTATTTGAATCACTTACGAATAAAATGAAGCAACATTTTTACCAATTAAATACGAGCATTTTCTATCAAAAGCCAAAACATTACACATTTTTTCACATGATCAGTTAAATTAAACTATTCATCATTCATCTTCTATACCGCTTTATCCTGTATTAGGGTCGCGGGGGACCTGGAGCCTATCCCAGGAGACTCTGGGCACAAGGCAGGGTACACCCTGGACAGCGTGCCAATCCATCGCAGAGCACACACACACACACACACACACTCATTCACACACTATGGTCAATTTGGGAACGCCAGTTAGCCTAATCTGTATGTCTTTGGACTGTGGGAGGAAACCGGAGTACCCGGAGGAAACCCACCAAGCACGGGGAAAACATGCAAACTCCATGCACACAGAGACGGGAATCGAGCCTGGCCGGGAAACGAACCCGGACCATGGAGGTGCAAGGCGACAGTGCTAACCACTACACCACCGTGCCTAAATTAAACTAAAAGCTGGAAAAAGCTTTGACAATGTTGAAGCCAAGAAAAAGGATACGTACACTCGGTTACATTTACCCCGGCATTAATGGAGTACAGGTGTGTGCCGCTTAATGTCCATGATACATTCCGCTATATAAGACATTGTGATTTGGATGTTGTGTAAACACTATGATATACAGTATACTTAACAAAATTGTAATCACTATGGTAAAGTTAGTTTGTAGTACAACCTTCTGTTTCATTTCAAAAACTAAGTCATTTTTACTTGCACATGATAGACTTATGGTACAAGCCTATATGAGCAGTGTTATGATCTTGGGTTACTTCAGTTGGTCAGGTTCAGCAATGTTATGTGCTCAAAAAATAAAGTCAGCTGACTACATCATACAGTATATCCGGAAAGTATTCACAGCGCATCACTTTTTCCACATTTTGTTATGTCACAGCCTTATTCTAAAATGAATTAAATTAAACTAAATCAGGCCTATATGGTAGTGGCCAGAGAGTCTCATCAGACCTGAGAATTTTGTTTCTCATGGTTTGAGAGTCCTTCAGGTGCCTTTTGGCACACTCCAGACGGGCTGCCATGTGCCTTTTACTAAGGAGTGGCTTCTGTCTGGCCACTCTACCATATAGCTCTGATTGGTGGATTGCTGCAGAGATGGTTGTCCTTCTGGAAGGTTCTCCTCTCTCCACAGAGGACCTCTGGAGCTCTGACAGAGTGACCATCGGGTTTTTGGTCACCTCCCTGACTAAGGCTCTTCTCCCCAGATCGCTCAGTTTAGATGGCCGGCCAGCTCTAGGAAGAGTCCTGGTGGTTTCGAACTTCTTCCACTTACGGATGATGGAGGCCACTGTGCTCATTGGGACTTTCAAAGCAGCAGAAATCTGTAACCTTCCCCAGATTTGTGCCTCGAGACCATCCTGTCTTGGAGGTCTACAGACAATTCCTTTGACTTCATGCTTGGTTTGTGCTCTCACATGAACTGTCAACTGTGGGACCTTATATAGACAAGTGTGTGCCTTTCCAAATCATGTCCAATCAACTGAATGTACCACAGGTGGACCCCAATTAAGCTGCAGAAACATCTCAATGATCATCAGGGGAAACAGAATGCGTCTGAGCTCAATTTTGCAATATTTTTAATAAATTTGCAGAAATCTAAAGTAAAGTTTTTTAGGTTGTCATTAGGGGGTGTTTTAATTTAATCCATTTTAGAATAAGGCTGTGACATAACAAAATGTGGAAAGTGAATACTTTCAGGATGCACTGTATATTGAATAACCAGATTTTTCCCCATCAATGGATTTTTTTTCTACCCTGCCGGCCTCTACCGGCCTTCCGCATGGCAGGCAAAACACCTACCACTGAGCCACCAGTGCCCTCTAATCCTCATTCTCAAACAGACAGAATCCTCACCATTTATGCATAATTAATTTTGTATATCTAATAAATAGTTTTTTAACTATTAAATGAAATGTATGCACATGTCAGCACAACCTGCATAGTCATAGATAACACGCACACATAGAGTTTCTATACATGGATGGTGTGATGCACATTACAGTTTGTGTAGTTTAACTTTGTGTGTGTGTGTACAGGTACACTCCTCTGGACTACGCCTTACTGGGAGAGCATCAGGAGGTGACGCAGTTCCTTTTGGAGCACGGTGCTTTGTCCATCGCTGCCATCCAGGACATCGCCGCCTCGTCCATTCAGGCTTTGTACAAAGGATATAAAGTGCGGCGAGCCTTTAAAGAGCGCAAGAACCTGTTAATGAGGCATGAGCAGCTCCGTAAAGATGCAGCCAAGTAAGAGACACACACACACACACACCCACACATACAGATGCAATTGCAAACACACACATTTGTACATAAAAAGCTGAAGTGGGTACCAGATAAATGTCCCAGCAAGGTGATGACTATCAGGTAATCCCAGATGTGTCATACAGATACATGCCAATACACTCATACACAGATCTGGCCCAGCTGAAGCTCTCATGGACCCAATTATCATGGTGAGAGAATTATTCTAGTAAACAGGATTTCTAGGAATTGACACCTCAAGGTATCTGTAAATCATGTACATAAGAGATGATAATCATGGGTGATTGGCCGAAACTGACCCCCCCCCCCTTTTTTTTTTTTTTTTTTTACATTTACGAAGATTAATCTTTTTTTAAAACTTAATTTTCCTTGGTACTACGCCAAAATGATCTGAACATAATTTTGCATGTAATACGATTTTTAAAAAATGTTATTCATGTCCATTACAGGAATCAATCCAATTACATGGTGTGTAATATTGAAAAATTCATTTTGGTCTGATTGAGCTCGAGTCAAAATCTCAAACTAGTCATTTTGACTCAAATAGAATATAAAGGTTAGATATGAAGAGGATGTGACAATTGTTTTAGCTACATTTCAATTTGCGAGGGAGCGTGACGAATAATCCGATTACTTTCTGACGGGGTTGTAGACTGATTAACGTAATGGATGGATTTGTATATGAATACCGCATCAGGCAGATTAACATGGGGGTATTTGCTAGCGCTCATTTATCTGGCTGTCTGATTCACAGCGTGATTAGACAACGGCGTCAAGTCGCTTACTGCCAGAGAGAGAGAGAGAGAGAGAGAGATACTGATAGACGAAACAGAAAGGATTATTTGCTTTCCTATTAATGGGGCAGCTGCTTTACCTGACATTTAGAATCTGTCAGCCTACCGGATGAATGAAAATACACACATTCACACACTTACAAATTTACTGTCTAAACACACACGAACATGCACAAGTGCTGTATATACACAAAAGTACACTGCCTTGTTTTACAAGGAGCGTTCAAGTCTAACCGGGACTTTGGATTGTGAAGAATAACAGAGCACATTTATAAGAGTAAAAATCTTACGCACTTATCTCACTCATGCTTGCTTGGAAACCATCAAGGTAGAAAGTTTTCTCAGTGCACCAGAGCCATGATCGGACTCCCTGCTTCACGGCTGAAACACTGGCCTCCCAGGAACTCCTTAAATCTCTTTAGCAGACATGTTGAAACCACTCAGGACTGTACGTGGCAATAACTCTCAGCCGAGTTCTCAGTCTCATCACCGTAATGTGCTGGAAGGCTTCTGTGAATCATTTCCTCATCAAATTTCATCACAAATTCGGCTGTTCCGAATGTATATGTGTGTATATGTATCTATTTCGAGTAGAAACTATTACCAGAGCAGCCTTTGACCAATCACAATCAAGAATTTAACAGTGCAGTGTATTTAAGCAACTTTTATTTCTTTATTTTTATTCAACTTACAGAGGGATCATTATACTCTATATTATTATATATTTTGTATTGATCTTATTATTAATACCAAAAACCTTTTTTTTTTCCTTTTCTAAACATTCTACTAGTATGAACGAATTGGTTCATGTTGAAATGATGTTCGTATATATTTTTAGGAAGAGGGAAGAGGAGCGCAGGCGTGAGGCTGAACAGCAGCTCTCTTTAGCCGGAGCACAGCATCGCCAGATCTCACTGGTCCAAGTTGCTACTGCGAGGCTGCCGTCGGCTGCTACTGAACCCGCTGTTGGCGAGATTAAAGACATGAAGCCTAAAGGTCACAAACATCGAAAATCATCAAAGGCGCATCATAGCCAATCACATGACAGGACTGAGAAAAAGCCAAAAGGGCCAGGTGAGATTATGAGAAATATAAAAATAAATATGTTCAGCTTTGTTATTTATTGTATTTAAAGAGAGCATATTTAAATTTGATACCTGCTTTTTTTTTTTTTTTTAGAGCACAGGACTGTGCCTGTAGACACATCTCAGCTGCGCATAACCTCTCAGAGCCCCGGTAGAGCAGACACAAGGACAGATGCATGTGTGAGTGGTGTGTGTGCACCTGAGGAGTGTGTAGCCAGGCCAGAGCGTCATTCTCCAGCAGGTTCCAGCAGGCCGGGCAGCGCCAGACAGACACAACCGAATGCGAATTCGAGACCCATGACTTCAGGTCGCACTCCAGGTTGAGCATCTTTGATGATATTTTGTTTCATGTCAGGGTGCTTCAGTTATTGCAACATAATCATATATATATCAATCATTTATTATTAGATGTAATAATCAATTGCATACAGCTTCATTATTTGTGGTTCATTCATTCAACAACATGCGTTTGAAGTTCTTAATTCAATCAGTATTGAGAATGTTAAATCACTGGTTTATTGTTCCAAAAAAATGTTCCGATTTGTTTTTGTTGTTTGATTTATTATTTGTTCTTGTACCAGAATCCAACATGGAAACCAACTCGAAACCAGAGTCCAAAACAAGCCATCCAGCTGTGGTGCCCCCTTCTGCAGCTGTAAGTCAATCCAGCAGCTTCATCTCAGGACGAAGTCAAGCGCATCAGGAGAAGATTAGAACGAGGGAGCCACGGACTGAAGGAGAAAAGAACAAGTCATCCAGGACTAAACGAGAGAAGACATGCAGGTCTGAGAAAGAGGAGGAGAAGTGCTCGAGGACCGAGAGAGAAGCAGAAAGACTTTCAGAAAGAGGAAGAGAGAGAGGTTGGTGCAAAGAGCTCGAGAAAGGAAAGCGAATGGAAAAAGAGAAGGAGCACAGAAGAAAGAGTCTCCACAGGAGGAATCAAGCGGCAAGAGTGATACAGACAGCGTGGAGGAGGTACTAACATTTTATTTCCATATTTGTTTATGTACAGTCTGTCTATAAACTTTAATGAAAGTTAAACAGTGACAGTTTAAGGAAGATCTAACGCTGGATGGATGGAGACTGGTGGGTAGAACGTTAGTGCCCATATGTCGTCCACATGTGGCCGCTCAATCTGTGGTCTGGCACCCTGCCCTCCTGCACACTAACACTTCACTGGAGGAGTTTTTGGCTCGGCCTGGTATGTGTGTGTGTGGAATATAGTTTGGTTAAGAGTGGCTAAAAGTTTATGCTGCTGAGCTAAGCTGTACTTTGCTAATGGCTTTATCAAAATAATGGGTTACAGAGACTCCCTTAATAACACAAAAACACACATGCACTCTTTAAAAAAAAAAAAAAAAAGGTTGGGTTGCTTTGATGAACACTAGGGATGTTGTGGTAAACTGTGTACCATGCTATTAAGTCGTATTGACTATTGCACCATAAACAGCTGAAGTTTCATTCAGACGTTTCCATTGTTCACGGGCCAAAAAAAATGCAGCCGTCCATCACTTAAGACGTCCGATAAGACGTTTGCTATTGATTAGGTGTCTAACCTCAGGGTATCATGTACGTATGCGTTATACATGTGGAACTGTTAATGCTGTAAACTCAGTGTTTCCTAATTGACTACGAGAGCTGCTTTTGATTTTATCAGCTCAGACGAAAAGTTTGCCACATCAACATTAGCTATAATTTTGCAGACAGTAGCATTATCTCATTCCCAGTTAAGGCCCATACTGGGACTTGACCTGGTATGTACAGTATGTGGATGATGGCCTCGCACCTCCAGGGTCAAGGGTTCGATTCCCGGCTCATGTTTTTTTTTTTTCCGGCCAGGAAGTGTTTCTACACCACATATTATTTATCGTTTTGTCTACAGCTGATTTAGTTAAGTCTTTAAAATCGGTCCAACTGTCCATCCTCAGCTGAAGTAGGCTTATTGTTGGTCCTGAGGATCAGTCACAGGTGCCCATACTTCCCACTAATTGGATTGGACAAGCAGTGTTCCAAGAGTGCTGATATTTATTACAATAACAGTGCTGGGACATTTCACTGTTTGCATCACTCCGCTTGCACATACGTGCATTGGCATGGCAACAAGCAATGCTCCATCCTGCATTAGCTTCTTTGGGAGCAAAAAATTAGCTTATGATATTGTTTTATTATGTATTATGTTTATGCTTATTTTTTTACGTCAACTCTTTAACATTCCAACACATTCTGATGCCGTTTAAAAACTGTAGTATCTAAAATCACAGATTCAAGTTTTAACAGGTTCTAAAACCAATTTTTTTTTAAACCCTGTTGTCCAGGTTTCATGTTCGGAGACGCCTGAAAGAACTGGTGTGTGGAAACATGAAAAAGCCCGAGCCTGCAGAAGTCACTGCTCTTCTGATTCAGTTTTTATGGGAGCGACCCCTCCATGCCGACAACTCTCGCCAGAAAGCCATTCCTAGAGCACACTCGCCTCCTGCTAAAGCTACGACTAAGAAAAGCTCAGTGCTACAAACTATTTATGGTGAGTGTAAACATGAATATAAAACTCAAAAAAAGAAATTGTTATACTCTGAATGTAGTGGGCTCGTATTAAAAAAAAAAAAAAGACTGGCGGGACACAAGAGGCCGTAATTTCACCCTCTCCGCACAGAGTACTGTACTGTAACCATTAACTTAGAGAAGGACTACAGTTAATGTAGATTCATTTTCTACCATGTAAATTAATCTGAAAGCTGTAAACATTAACTAATAAGCATTCAGTGTGAATTCAGGACCCTGTCTCAAATCACATTCTACAGACTAAGTAGGATGCCAAAATAATAGCTATCAACACCTTTGATGGACTCTGAGAGGACGTTAAACTGTATAACATTCATTTTAGTTCTTCGTTCCTAAAAATTAATTAAATGTAACATTTTTACAACTTAAACTTCCAAGTCTAGCTCAAGGCTCAGAAATTATCGTGATATCATCTGATATTATCATATACAGTAAAACCTCGGATTACGAGTAACGCGGTTTAAGAGTGTTCCGCAAGACGAGCAAAGATTTGTAATAAATTTTGATTTGAAAAAAGGGCGTTGTCTTGGTTTACGAGCACCGAGTATCATGTATCACGTATACTGTATATGATAATACAGTGGCTTGCAAAAGTATTCGGCCTCCTTGAACTTTTCCGCATTTTGTCACATTACAGCCACAAACATGAATCAATTTTATTGGAATTCCACGTGAAAGACCAATACAAAGTGGTGTACACGTGAGAAGTGGTACGAAAATCATACATGATTCCAAATATTTTTTACAAATAAATAACTGCAAAGTGGGGTGTGCGTAATTATTCAGCCCCCTGTGGTCTGAGTGCAGTCAGTTGCCCGTAGACATTGCGTGATGAGTGCTAATGACTAAATAGAGTGCACCTGTGTGTAATCTAATGTCAGTACAAATACAGCTGCTCTGTGACGGCCTCAGACATATTTATAAAGTAAAAATAAAACAAATTAACTTGCACTTTACCTTTAAAAAAACGTAAAAATAAATCCGGACAGATAAGTGTTTCCGTTTGTGCAGGCAAGTGCTGTGTGTGTGTAACAAACATGCACACATTAACGGAGAGACCGTTTTAAAAACTGTTTAAAAATTAACCGATTAAAAATTAGCAAGGAACATTGCTAGTCACATTCGTGTGAGCACATACTCATAATCACTGCTGTAAAGTAAAAAAAATAAAATTAACCAGCACCTTACAGAGCAAAGTTTCTGTGTGTTTGTTTGGGAACCTGAGAGGAGGGGGGGGTGTAAGCCGAGAGAGAGTGTGTGTGTGTGTTGGTGTAAGTGAATGAGCGCACTCACACACACTCATACACACGCGCGCACGCGCGCACACACACACACACACACACACACACTCAGCTTTACAGCCCCCTCCTCTCAGGTTCCCAAACAAACACACACACTCTCTGCCTTACACAGACACACACGCACACTCAGAAACTCTGCAAGCACTAAGACCAGCAGGGGAGACGACTACCTATCGTCTCCCCTGCTGGGTCTTAGTGCTTGCAAAGTTTCTGAGTGTGCGTGTGTGTCTGTGTAAGGCAGAGAGTGTGTGTGTGTGTGTATTCACCCAGCAGGGTAGACGATTACCTACAATTCCGCAGCGCAGTCAAAACAAGAAGCGCATACACACATGATACTCGCAAACCAAGACAACGCTCGTTTTTCAAGTAAAAATTTATTACAAATCTTTGCTCGTCTTGCGGAACACTCGTAAACCGCGTTACTCGTAATTCGAGGTTCCACAGTAAATGGTACTGTGCAAGTCTTGAGCTAGGCCTCAAACAGCTTCCAAACAGCTAGACTTTCTTGTTTTTTAATGTAGTCTTAAGTATTTCTCTAGGCGTCCTGAAAGGAAAACATGTAACTTAAGGTATGAACCAGTGATAAACAGGTACAGATGACAGATGATTAGGGCGGTGATTAGTGTACTGGTGATGCTGAATGCTGAGTGGTTGGTACAGACGAGAGAGGAAATGAGGTCGCTGCTGATATTGTTTAATCTACTTATTTAAATGTAATTAATTTTAATTTTTAATATGATGGTTCACTCTGATACTAATAAATAGTATTACATCTCTGATTATAGTCCATAGAATATAAATGAGCCAAAAATGAGGAAATACAGTTATAGTTAAAAGTTAGTATCCCCTCTTTTAATTTTATTTTTGCGTGTATAAATCATCTGATTGTTGAGTGTCTCAGTATTGGGCAAAAATAACCTCAGATGAAAAACAAATACCTTTTTTCACCATGCCATTTATTTAAAAAAAATATATATATATAAATATTCATATGAGCTTATAGATTCACCTTTAGCAGTAACAACTTATTTATGTAATTATTTCCTGTATGACTATCAGTCTCTCACATCGTTGTGGAGAAATTTATAAAATTGCTTCAGTTCATTGAGGTTTTGGGCATCCGCGTATGGGCAGCTCTCTTAGCGTCCCATCACAGCATTTCACTTTTGAGGTTGAGGTCTGGACTTTGACTAGGCCATTCCAAAACTTAGATTCTTTTATTTTTCAGCCATTCTGATGTAGACTTACTGGTATACTTCGGATTATTGCCCTCTAGCATTACCGAATTTTGACCAAGTCGTCAGCTGTCAGACAGATGGCCTCACATTTGCTTCTAGAATACTCTGGTATGCAGAGCAGTTCATGGTCACCTCAATGACGGCACGGTGCTCAGGTCCTGTCTTTGCAAAACTAGCCCAAATCATCACACCTCCACCTCTGTGCTTGATAGTACTGTTGGTATGAGGTATTTCTGCTGAGCACGTTGTTCCAGAAGCCTTGTGATTTGTTCAGAAACTCAGTCGGGCTCTCGCATTCATTTTAGACAGAAGAGGTTTCTCCTGTCAACCCTTCCAAACAATCCGTACTTGTTCAGTCTTTTTCTAATTGTGCTCTAATGGACTTTAATATTTAACTTGCTCAGTGAGGCCTGTAGAGTCTGAGATGTAGCTCTCTTTTTGTATTTCTCTGAGCATTGTATGGTCTGACCTTGGGGTGAACGTGCTGGGACGTCCACTTCTGGGAAGCTTGGTAACTGTCTTGACTGCTATTCACTTCGGAATAATCTCTATCACTGTAGAATGTTGAACTCTAACTTGTTTGGAAATGGTTTTATATCCCTTTCCAGATTGATGTGCAGCAACAGTTGCTGCTGATGTCTTTCCCTCTTGGCATTTTGTTAACACAAACCTGAATGCTCCAGATCAGCAAACTGCCAAAACATCTGCTTGTATAGAGGTCTGCTGATGATCAATTAATCAAAGGATGATGATTAGCAGCACCTGCAACTTAGCCTCTTAAAACTGGCAGAAAGGTGGTGCTTATCATTGCTCACATGTTCCTTCTCATTCATGCACTCATTGTCTATCCTGCTTTATTCTGTGATCCGGGTCCTGAACCCTATCACAGGAGACTTTGGGCATGAACCTGGGTACACCATCGCAGGACACACACATACACACACGCTCATTCACACACTAAGAGCAGTTTAGGAACGCCAATTAGCCTAATCTGCTTGTCCTTGAACTGTGGGAGGAAACCCACCAAACCCGGGGAGAACATGCAAACTCCATGCACGCAGACTCGAGGCAGGAATCGAACCCGGAACCCGGAAGTGCGAGGCGACAGTGCTAACCACGACGTCACTGTGACGCCCATGTTTCTTTTTCTTTTTCCACAGTGAAAAAAGTTGTTGTTCAGATGAGACGATAATTGCGCCTAATAAAAAAATAGTTTTTACACAAAAACACTGTGTTAAAAGAGGGGGCACTAACTTTTGAACATGATTGTATTCAACGCTTTCAAAGGACATCCAAAACATGACCACCTACCTTTCCATTGCGAAATGGTTTGTAGGAATAAGGATGTTTGAAAGTAAAATAATAATGAAAGTGACTATATTTATTTAAAAAAAAAACTTTAACATCTATATAAATTACTTTATTGCTCATAAGACAGGATGCTACACTTTCTTCTTTTGCTTCTAAGAGCATTTACAGAAAGTTGCGATGATAAACATGTTGATATGAACGTGCTTGGAGCAAAAGAGCAGGACGAAATATTTAAGTGCAGCCTAATTCCTAGATGCACCATAAATAGCAGCCCAGGTGTCATAATGTTATGCGACATTCCTCCATTTCATAATCTCACACACGCTTTCATATCATGAGATAAGCTGCAGTTTCGATCCAGTGTAACGCAACCGACCTTCAAAGACATGAACAGGTGATGATGGCTAAGCAAGGTAGACACACACACACACACACACACCCTGCCCTGACAGTTGGGCTGCTTTGAAAAGTTCAGCGCTGTCAGGTGGAATGTCGAGCTGTCTCCTTGTGCACACACACACACTTTTGCAACTCTCAGCCTCTCAGTCAAATTGAACACACACGCACACACTCCTCCAGGCCGAATCAGAACTTTGCCCATTCATCTCTGTACCGTATCCCCAATGTGTGAGTGTAAGTGCATTTGTGATGCTTTTGAAATTTAATTAGAAATATGGACTTTTTGTACATACAGGAGGAGCCCGAGCCAAAAGGGGGCGCTCTCTGAGAGCCGTGTCCGCACTCGCCGCACACAGCCAGAGTCAACTTCTGAGTGACCTTTCGCTTAAGCCCACAAAACAAAGTAAGTCCACAACAAAGAATATGAAATCCTACTGTATATTACAAAGATGCACTGAAAATCATCTTCTGGTCCTGAGAAAATTTTATGATGTTTGCAACAAAATCATTTATTGTTAGCGCTGGAATAATGTTGAAATGCATGTGTTTTTTAAAGTGAAGTTAAATATGTGTGTTTCTTCAGTGAGTGGCGTGGAGTGTGTTCACTTATTGGACTCTCTGAGTCAGGCCAAGCAGTACTCCTATCACCTGCGTCCTCAGAGCACCAGCAGCCAGAGCAGGATCAAGGACTGAGAGTACCTCAGAGAGCACGCCAACTAATTTAAGAACTGAACCGTAAACACTAAAGCAAGACAATAAAACCAGTACAGTGTTACTTGCTTATTTATACATTTGTGCCTGGGAAGCTGAGGATCCTAGACGACACCGGTGAGATGCTGAAGGATGTCATGACAACCACACAGGGCAAAGTTTAAGCCCACAAACACAACATATGCATGAGATGACCTTTTATCCCGTCTTCAACTGGTTATGCACCTGTCATATGGGTGACATAACAGTGACTCTTACATTATTAATTCATGCTAAGAAAATATGATGCAGTCTAGATACTTGTATAAGCGTCTTCACTGTGTCCCTACAGTGTTAAAATTATTTTTTTTTTTTAATGTGTCGGTCTTATCTCTTGTTTTTAAAAAAATATTATTTTTTTTATAAAGGGCACCTATTATGCAAAATGCACTTTTAAATAATTTTAGTCATTCAGATGAATTTTCAGAGTTCTACACATTCCCTGCTTTTTGTCCTTTTCCAGTTTGTGTGTTTAAGAAAGCAAATTAGATTTTCCTTCCTAATGTTACTTCATATAAGATGATTCCCCTCCCCCACCCCGGAATGCAGCTGATTGTTGGTTCCACCCAGCTCTGAGTGGGGCTAGTCAGGAGCTCATTAACAGACACTGAAACAGCGCGTTTGGAAAAGGAGTAAATAGTTGGAACTTAAGGTAAAGCTATTTTAGTTGAAGCATTAACTGACACACTTTGGGGGGTGGGGGGGAAGCTCTGACACCGGTAAATAGGGGACCTTTAAGCAAACCATGGTGTCAGATGAATGTTTTGTGACCAATAATGTTCAATCTACTACAGATGATTCGTTAACAGTGGTGTCAAAAGTATTCACATTCATTACTTGAGTAGAAGTATAGATACTAGGGTTCAAAAATACTTCTTTAGAAGTTGAAGTATCAACCCAAGCTTTTTACTTAAGTTTAAAAGTACTGGTTTCAAAACTACTTAAAGTATAAAGGTAAAAGTACCGTGAGGGGCGACAAAAGCATTAAGGTCTCGCTTTCTGATCATGCGACGGGGGTTTGGGGTTGTGCGCGTTCTGATCATGTGACGGGGGGGGGGGGGGGCGCGGATGTTGTGCGCGTTCTGATCATAAAAATAGAGTAACGAGGCTATTTTTAAAAAGTAAGGAGTAGAAAGTACAGATAGTTGCTTAAAAATGTAAGGAGTAGAAGTAAAAAGTCGGCTGAAAAATAATTAATCCAGTAAAGTATAGATACCCAAAATTTCTACTTAAGTAAGGTAACGAAGTATTTGTACTTCGTTACTTGACACCTCTGTTCGTTAAGTCTATGAACCTTAATCACTGCTGCTAAAGTACCTTTCCAGTGTTTGGCTAAAATCATCATAAAATTAGTTTCTAGCTACAATCTGCCAAGTTCACAACCCCTGAATTAAACACTTAACAGCCAAAACAAAATTGTTTAGCTTAATCCTACGAAGAAACTTTTTGATCCCGTTTCCAGGAGTGCTCTCATCCAGACTGACTCCGCCCCATCCTCAAGGCATTGAGGGGAAAAAAACATGAATCCAAAAATTCTCAAAGTTTAAACCGTGAGTCTCTTTTGGTAAACGTCACAGCCGAATGAGGTCAAAGACCCAGTTGAAGACACTTTTGGAACAATGTGTTAGAGTGTACTCAACATAATTAAAATTCCTAATAAGGGAATATCTTTTGGACGTATGGTGTTCATTTTTGCAGTATACTGTCACAAATGTGTAGGATTTATGCCTAGGTACCTTATGGACATATGTATTTTGCCTTTGTCCCTCTTCTACATGCATGTATTATATATTTTATAAAAAGTGTAGATAGATCAGAATGTATACTCCATCTATTCAAATGCGTTCATATTTGTATCATTTGCCATTATTTATTCTATAGCTTGTTTGACTTTGTTAAAGAATCTTTTTATAACTTGTCATATTGTGCAAAGATGCCACACGATGCATGTCAGGAAGTTTTGCAGCACAGCAGCTGCCAGTGTTTTAACTTAAGGCTTCCACCACAAAGACCTCCGGGGCTTTAGGGTTAAGCTAAGAAATGCGTTAATTACAGGAGTAAATGAAAGGCCTGCAATGTCAGCCACAGGCTGAATTCCCCGCTAACAGATGTGCCTGATTCCCAGAGTTATCAATTCCCAAATAGTTTCGATGTTTCCGTTTGGTCGTTAAAAAAAACAAAATAAATTAAATCAGTAAAAAAAACTTATTTTTTATTTTTTACCCAATTGTAGTTTTTTGCACACTTCTGATCATCATGAAGAAGAAATCATGATACGTCAGTTGTCGAGTGGTTGCTAAGCAGGCATCATTAGCACTCTCCTTATGTACCTCTATTGTATCCAGTACGTGTAAACATGTCTTTATTGTCGTGCTAATAAACTGAAAGAAATCAAGATCGCTTTGATTCGTTAATTATCCCAACATGTTTATTTTTCCTCGTAGTCTATAAAAAGCAACGTTCGTGAACATGGAAAGGCGGATAGAGAGAGAGAGAGAGAGAGAGAGAGAGAGAGTGAGAGAGGAAAGCAGAGTGATGAAAGGTGGCTCGGGAGGTTAGTAGATGTCCCTCATGGTCATGTTGGCACGGTGACTCGAAAACGTCACGCTGTAGCAGTACAACAGGTCTGTTAGCCACTGCTCTCGCGTCTCGCCGCCGTGGTAGCGCTGTCAAAACACACACATACAGAGCAGCAATTCAAGTACTGTCCGGTTTTATTAGCTGAACCGACATTCCATTCATGTGCATTTGATCTACAATTTCAGCAGCATCAGCGATCAACAAAGCAACAGTGAGGCATTTGATGTTTTTAATTTTTATTTCTTCAGCACAAATGATTCCTCTGGGTCAAGATGGAAAAAAGAAGGGAAAAAATAGATGTGCATAAGAAAAGACAAACTATAGTACATGAAAAACGAGTGACTTGCTGGGGGAAATTTGTTAAAGTGGCAAGATCTGGCAAATAATGAGTAGCGATGATCATTTTACAGTTCAAAAATGGTTCTTCTCTGAAATGAGATCCGCAAGGATGGGGGTTACCAATAGAGACTTAGAAACCTTAAGTGGCGTAAACCTTTGGGATGAACTGAAACACTGAATCCGCCATGTCCCGCCCCACCCTGGCCATTTTGTCTCACCTCATTGATACTCCTGTGGTTTAATGAGTGCCACAGCTGTGCTCCAAAATCTAGTGGAAAGCCTTGTGGAAGTTATCAGACAAACCATCAGATGGTTAAAGGGTGACTAATGGAATGAGTGTTTGGGCGTCCAGAAACTTTTGTAAGAACAATTGACGTTTACAGGATACCTCAAACACAGTTCGGTGATGAGACTCTTAGCTGCAGTAAATATCTGAATGGCGCAAACGTTTTTGAAGAAGACCGCATGTCTGTGAACGATGGCTCAGTGAGTGGAATGTCTGATCCTTGAAAAATCGACAGATCGCTTAGAGGAGACGCGTCTGTCTTTGGGAAATGTACATACAATTGTTTATCATCACACGACTGGAAGTTATTGCTACATTCTCATATAGCCATTTCCACGTTTGGCCCATTAAAGGAGTTCCTGGGAGGCCAGGGTTTCAGATGTGAAGCAGACAGTCTGATCGTGGCTCCGATGTACTGAGAAAACTTTCTTCCTTGATGGTCTCGAAGCACTAGTGAAACACTAGGATAAGTACATTAGTGTACTGGGGGATTATCTAGAGTAATAAAAGGTAGTTTTTTTTTACTCTCATGACTCTGTTCTGTTATTCTGTACAATCAAAAGTCGGTCTCGGTCTGACTGGACCCTGTTTACTTGCTGCTTAATATAGCCCACCCCTTGACAGACACCCATCAGTGCCTTCTAATGTTACATTGGTGTATATCAAGCAAATTCGAGAAACTCTGCAAGTTATCCCTTACAAGCGCAGAACACGTGGATTAAGTGGTTTACCGTAAGGTCCTGGATGATGGTTTGCACCAAGCTGGCGTTGGCGGCTACGTGATTGCGGAGCTGTGTGTGTTGCAGGAGAAGTGAGAGGATCTGAGCCAGCATGGGAAGCTCCTCCTCGCAAAGGTCACACACGCGTAGAGCCTGGAGAACCAATCGCAAAAGACGTGGCACTGTGCTCAGCGCGGCAAAACAGGCCTCCCATACTGCATCCCTGATGAACACACAGACACGAAGAACAACAGACTGAAACAAATGGGTGGGAAAAGCGGTTCTGGTGTGTTTGCAATATTAAAAGCCTGGTCACGCTTAAATACTATTGGATGTAAGAAGATTTCCAGACACTTCTGTTTAACAATGATGACCGGATACAGTACATCTAATTATGGTTCAAGTCATAAGCAATCTCTTTATTAATGAAACACATATTACACAAACAGTCTGATTGTGCTCATTGTATGTTTTTATTTATTTATTTTTACTTAATGCTATGCATTTTAAATCTGGCCAGTATGTACTTTCAGTGAGGAATGACGAGAACTATGAGAGCTTCCTGGAATGACTTCACACAGGATGTTCCCCTCCAAAAATAATAATGTATTCTAAATTTGACGGCCATACTTCAAGCTGTTGTTGAGACATTGACTCACTTCCTATTTTTTAGTTCATACGCTAAACAAATGTGCCATGTCATCAATACATAAAACCATCAACGTCACTTCATGTCTGGTGACTTGAAGGAGTTCGAACAATGCTGCGAGTTGAATAGAGTAAATTGACAATTGAGGCCTGTTTCTTAAGCTACAGATAAAAGGTCTGTTTTAACCCTAGCTATTTATGTGGATGCTTGATATGTAGGACAAAGAGGTAGCAATGCATTGAAGGAGGACATAATTAGAAAACGAGAAATAGCAGGAACTTTAGACGCGGCCAAATGACATCAGTAATACCAAAAGTCCTAGAAGACATCTAAAGCAGATGATCTCACAATTCTTTCCTTTGTTCAAAAAAAAAAAACCCTTTACAATGTCTAGTCTTTCAAGAGATGTTTTCATAAACGTAAATACAGAGTATACACCTCAAGATGGAAACCACTGGTAACACTCAAGAACACATACGCCAGATTAGATTTTGGAGAAAGAAAGAAGAAAAAAAAAAACATACAAAAAAGAAAAACCTACCCAATTCTGATTAATGAAGAAAGATGGGAATACTGTATAAGAATATGGAGAAGGAAAAGAAGGGCCCTTAACTCAAAGCACACTATATCATATGTCAAACACGATGGAGGCAAAACCGATAGGACGGCGCTTCATAGGACGGACGGATAACGACACAAAAAGCAACCCAAAGTGTTAGGCCTTGTTCACACGGGCGTAAAATTTTTGGATAAACGAACAAGCTCAGAACGTCCTATACGTTGATGTTGCGTTTTGTAGTGCCGCTTGATTGATTTCTACACTAGCGTTCGTTTGTCTCTGTCTAACGCCAGCCTGCAGCCCAAATTGTAGTTTGTGTGTTTAACCTGTGGGGGGCAGTGTGTCGGGAACTGGATATGAAAGCCCTTGTCATTTTATTTGAGGTGCCTCCTTTTAATATGGACCATTTTGCTATATTAGACATTAATCTTATTGTTTTTAAATTTTTTTATTAAAATTATTATATTTAAATAATATATAAAAATATTTTTAAAAATAATACGGCGTCGTAGGGAGAGAGAAAAAAACGCTGCCACTACTGGGTTCACCCTCTGACTGCACAACGTCGGATTAAAGGAAGTTTTTTGTGGTTTATGAAGAAATGAACATTTCCGCGCAAGTTTTATTTTTTTAAGCATTTTATTTTTGCCTTTTTTCCGCATTTCCCTATGTATAGCATGTAGGATCATGGGATATATCCGGTCCTCCGAAGCGTAAAATGGACGCGGAGAAAACGAACTGGACACGGTTTCCTTGCGTTCGTTGGGATTTGAACGCCAAGAAAAAGCTGCATGCAACGTTTTTTTAACACCGTATAAACGCGCAGCCGGACAAACGCACGTCACCAAAGCCCGTGTGAACACTGTCATTGACTCCTATGTGTAGAAAACCCTCTGCGCTTCATCCGCGCTCACCGGATGCTACGAACGGCAGAAAAACGGTCGATTTTAACGCCCGTGTGAACAAGGCCTTAGATTTGGAGCCACCTGAGCTCGACCCGATTGAGCTGTTTCTCATTTACTGAAAGCAAGACCTCAAAGCAAGAAGCAACTGAAGCGGGTCACAGTAAAATGGACTGACCCAGTATTTCAAGGAGGAAAATTCCAAGTCTTGGGTTCCAATGGGTTCCAAGTCTTTAGAAGCCACTGACAAAATGTTTTTGCATCAAAGTATTAAAAATAATCCTAATATTTATCGGTATTTTATTTTGTCCAATTACAACTAAGCCTGTTCAAATAATGGAGAAACATATACTCAAATACTTATGTTATAATATTATATATATATATATATATATATATATATATATATAAAATATCCAAAACACTCGTAAACCAAATTAAATTCTCCCATAAAAAATAATGGAAACTCAAATTAAATTATCCGTTCTACAGCCCAAAAAAATAAATACATAAAAAAAAAATAAAAAAAAACAAAGTAAAAATAAAACAAATTAACCTGCACCTTTAAAAAAAGTAAAAATAAATCCCGACAGATAAGTGTTTCCGTTTGTGCGTGCAGGCGCTGTGTGTGTGTGTGTGTGTGTGTGTGTGTGTGTGTGTGTGTGTGTGTGTGTGTGTGTGTGTGTATAATGTGCGTGCACACACACCACATTAACGGAGAGTTTTATCAGAAAACTTAGCAAGGAACATCGCATAGTCACACTCACATGAGCGTATACTAACGGAATCACTAATGTAAAAAAAAAAAACTAATTAACCTGCACACTTCAGCTTTGAAAAGAATCGCGCCAGAGCGGAGTTTCTGTGTAAGGCAGAGAGCGTGTGCGCGTCTGTATGTGTGCAAGTCTGTATCGGCTTCCCGAAACTCTGCAAGCACTAAGACACCAGGGGCGATGATAGGTAGTCGTGATGTGTGTGTGTGTGTGTGTGTGTGTGTGTGTGTGTGTGTGTGTGTGTGTGTGTGTGTGTATTCTCCCAGCAGGGGAGACGATTACCTACAATTCCGCAGCGCAAGAGAGAAAAACCGTTGGCTCAGTGCTGATTGCGTGACGCTCGGTGTCAAAACAAGAAATGCATGTATGATACATGATACTCGGTGCTCGTAAACCAGGACAATGCAAGTCAAAATTTATAAAAAAAATCTTTGCTCATCTTGCGGAACACTCGTGAACTGCGTTACTCGTAATCCGAGGTTCCAATGTATACTATATTAAAATTCTAGCAGTTGTGATGTAAACTCACTGAAACCCCTCAACAATGAACAAATGATGTCATATCTACGGTAACGGTTATGTTAAAAAATTTGCACCCCCTAACATTTCTGGTTTCCAGGAAGGGTGGGACTGTGGAGGTGTAATGACACAAAAAGCATTAATGGATGGTTAGAGTGAACTGCTAGTGTAACCAGTGGGGAGGTGAGCGATTAGAAAATCACATTTGATCACATTTCAACATGTAAACTCCGTCCCAACACCCCTTCAGTTTCAGCTTTATGCTCATCTAGTACTTTGTTGATTCTGTGCTAGTCCAGCATTACGCTATTATGCATTATTAGAAGAATTTTCAGTAAATGGTGCATTGATTTATACATTTGGCCTATTGGCAAATAACATGCCATTCCAGTCCAGTATCCAGAACATTACATTCACATGGAGGAAAAAAGTTCAGCATGGAGGTTAATTTGTGCAGCACTGAAACACTCACTCATGTTCAGTTTACTATAATGAAAAAAATAGGTGCCACAATGTAGCATTACCACACAGACATGTTACTAAGTTTTGGATTGCTACAACTTGTGGACGGGAATACATTCTGTACAATACACAAGCGCTGTAACAAGGGAAAAAACTAAACAAAAAATTTTTGCCTCTCTCATCAGACAAATTATTATTTCAAACATCAGTTTCGGCCCAGAATTTCACAATCGGCACATCCTTGATTTTCAGCTACAGACCCGCTCTTGAACTCTGTATACTCTTGACACATGTTAACACTTTATAAGCTATCTTTCTAACTATAGATCTGAGTCATCAGACTGTTGCACTCTATAAACACAGATAATTGCACCCTTTATAGCTGCATGGACAACGTAGGGGTGCCTTTTGTTTCGTGAGCAAGTCATTTTATCTTGCTTTTTTGTTAAGGTCGAAAAAAAAGGAATATTTAATTTTATTTTTGTGTGAAACAACAAGCCTGATACCAATCTTTTTTCTTTTTAGATCATAAAATGGTTGTAACGAGCATACGTTATTATGATGTGCAGAAATGTACGTGTCAGTGTTGCACCTTTTGCGTGCACTTTGCTCCAGCTGCAGCAGCAGACTGAGCATGCTCAGACAACATTCGGCTAAGAAGTGCAGGAGCGTATCGTTGAGCAGGAGGTTGTGATCCAGTAACCGTGGAATGCACCTCAACAGGGCGGCGCACATGCAGTCCGGGACCACCACCAACCCGCACTAGATGCACAAACAGAGACCATCAGTCCATTAGGTTTAGAGTGGAAGAATTTCTAAACTCATAATGCACAACTTTACACTCACCAGGTTCTTGACGATTGCGTTTTGTAGGATTTCAAAACACTGCCCTCGAGAGCCCAACGTCTCCAAACAGTGACATACTTCCTGTAAGGCAGAAAACAGTGCAAATGATTGTATCTAAAAAGAAAAAAGATAAAAAGGAGAGACTTGCTAAAATATATGTGCTTTAGAAATGGAAATCTAATTATTATTCTTATTATTTAAAAACAATAAGGAAAAAGAAAAAATGAGAGAAAAAAAACATTTTACATCATGTTTTTATTCGTAAGCATTAGGGCTACAACTAACGATTATTTTGATAATCGATTAGTTGGTCGATAATCTTTTCGATTAATCGGATAAAACTAGACGCTTTACTTTGATGTTTTGCTTAACTATATAAAACCATAAATCAGGGTGTTATTTATGTATAAAAGTAAACTTTAAAAAATGCAATAGCCAGAGTTTAATGATCTTTAATTTTGACATTTAAACCTTATTTTATGTAAATCAACATTTTTGGTTTTAACAATAATTGCAGATGGCAAGTTGACAGTGTATGTAGTGTGTGTGTGTGTATATATAGTTTAAAAAATACACTGACATATTCAGTTGTTAAGAATGACCTCACTTTTAAATTCTCTTAAATTAATTCAACTTAATAATAAGACTAATAGACTTCTTGATTATGATATTATTTTTAATTGAAGTGTCTCTTGCTACATCCTTTTCACGGTTTATACATTATTCCTCTCGTGTATATATTATCCTTTTTTTGTTGTCTCAATATATATATAAAACGGCGACGTAGGGAGAGAAAGAAAACAAATCTCCGCTACTGGGTTCACTCTGTTTATTTTGCCCTTTTTCCGCATTTCCCTCTGTATAGCGTGTAGGATGATGGGATATATCCGGTCCTCCGAAGTGTAAAATTAATGTGAAGAAAACGCACTAGAAGTGTTTTCCGTGTGTTCGTTGGGATTTGAACGCCAAGAAAAAGCTGCATGCAACGTTTTTTTTCTTTTTTTTTTGACACCGTATAACCGCGCAGCTGGACAAACGCACGTCACCAAAGCCCGTGTGAACACACTCACTGACTCCGGTGTGTAGAAAACCCTTCATCCGCGCTCACCGGACACTATGAACGCCCGAATAAAAAAAAAAAAAAAAAAAAAAACGCTCGATTTTAACGCGCGACTAGAGGTGTTTAATGTAAACTCCCATACCTGGGAGGACATGGGGCGCGCGCTTTTTTTTCTGCAAACGCTTCTGTAACCGCCATTGCACGAGCGACTGTGTATCTGTGTGTGTCTTTGTGTATTTGTGCATCTTGTGGTCGCGCTCCTCAGTAACGTGAGCAGCCCAACTAATCGATAACGGCATTCGTTGACAACGAATTTCATTATCGATTTTATCGATTAGTTGTTGCAGCCCTAGTAAGCATATTTGATCATGTTATTCAAAGTTCTGTCTATGTTTAAGTCTAAACCTCTTGGCAGAGGCAACCAGATTTTGGTACCTACTCATATTTAGCAGACGTCACCATGCCATTAACACCCACAAGAGATGATAACGTGCATGAGCAAAGAGATGGACTTTGATTTAATCTAACCACAATTTTATATTATTATTATTAAAGATAATTCATTATAAGGGTCTTACTACCTTATTGCCTTCACATGCATATGAGCTTGAGTAACATCCAATTCTTAATCCATAGGGTTTAATATGATGTTGGAACAGGAAGGAGCCATCTGCAAACTGATCCCACAAAGTTGAGAGCATGGAATTGTCCAAAATGTCTTGGTATGCTGAAGCATTAAAAGTTACTTATAATGAAACTAACGGGCCGAGCACATTGACTAAAAAAAACAACAGCCCCACACCAGTTCCAACATGACTGTGCATCAGTGCACAAAGCAAAGTCCATAAAGACATGGACGACTGAGTTTGGTGTGGAAGAACTTGACTGGCCGTGCACACAGACCCGAGAGGCAGGAATTGAACCCAGACCCTATGCAACTAAAATTTACACCTATTGCCTCAATATTACCAAAGCTTAATGAGGGGGAAAAAGTAGGAGGAGGACAAAGATTAAGGGGTTAAAATAAAACCAGTCATTTGCACCAGTGAAATCTTTTAGTTCATGTCTATGATTCATGGGCAGACTGCCTGCTTCACATCTGAAACGCCGGCGTCCCAGGAACTCCTTGAATGGCCCAAACATGTGGAAATGACTTGGAGCGAGATCATGATGAGGGAACACTTCCCTCGATTTATCCTATATATTTATATGACTGCACCATTCGAATGTTTTACATCGACTAAGTGTCTCATCACCATACTGGGCTTAAAGTCCTCTGTAAATGTCTTCAGTTTTAGACCTACATTCAACAGAAATTTCATCACAAGTCCCAGTTTGACTTGAACATCCCCTTCTATTTTTATTTGATGACAATGAGGGAGGGAATTTTTTTTATTTTATTATTTTTTAAACCAAATTGGTGACCGTTTTCATTTCATATGAACGTTTCCATTGGCCTTAGAGAAACAGTAAATCGGAGACCACGATGATGATGATGATGATGATGGTGGTGTTGTTAATTTTACTGCATGTTAAATCTTAAATCTCTTCAAATCTTGTTTAATCTTTGATATAAGAAAAGCCTCCAAAGTACAAAAGGCTAACACCCCCCCCCCACACACACACAGGTTTTAAAGGGTTATCTAGCCACTGAAAGCTGTTAGTGGTAATGGATGTTGACACTGGACAGATTAGCGATGGCTCATCATTGTTTCGACTGAAATTTTATGAGCACAAACAATAAATAAGTGTGTGTGTGTGTGTCTTTGTCTGTGTGCGCGTCGTACGAGCTGGAATCAAATAGTGCTAATCGAATTAGAGCGGATTGGATTAAACAGATGAAGGCAGATGGGAATGTCATTCAGAGCAGGTTATTATCTGACATTAATCAAACTAACCGTGTTAACACACATTACACACAATTTGGATTGGATACACCTGATTGGCAATAAAGTAGTGAACACCCAGCAGTTTTGAACACACACACACACACACACCACATAAAAACACTTTTAAATCTAAACATCTAATAAACACATTTAAGTCCCGAAAATTGTGCAAAAACATTGTTTTTGTGGCGATTCTAAAGAATTCACATGTTATGTTAAACTGATAGAATACAATTATATCCACTTTAGGTAATATATTGATTTTTTTCTTCTTCTTGTTTTTACATATACTAGTTGTTTCATTTTACAACAACTTTTACAAATTTTTTTTCATTTAGAAAAACAATTTACTAACGGGACCGATGATGTGAGAAATATATATTAAAGCACCGATACAAACTTATCAATGTAGACAATTTTAAATATAAGGGAATTTAGGTTTTTGTTAACAAAAACCAGCCAATAAAACAGTAATATTGCATTAAGGGGGAAAAGAACGCAAAAATGATTTAACATAGAAAATTTACATTTATTACATTAATTACAACTTACAACTTTTAGATATTCAGTACAAAACATTACCATTAAGCCAGATGCTTCCCAGTTTGTACCTGGTATATTAACAGAATAAGGATAGAATCAATATTTTGGAAAAGTGTATAGATCAATATATTTAATTATTTAACCGTATTGTTGAACCCTTCTTAGTTACATTTAGATCCAAACCTAGTTTCCAAATGTTTACTATAAATTATGAAACAAATGTTTACTATAAACCATTAATAAAAAAATAAATAAAAAAAAAACAATTGAGCTATGAATCGTGGGTAGACTGTTGATTCAATCGGATTTGATCTCTGTGCGTTGTAAAGTTCATTTCAATTTAAATTAATAGCATTGATAATTGTCTCAACTACAACATTCACGTTATTAAAAACTACTAAAACAACATGTATCATGTCTTACTGATTGTTTAAATGTCCTGCCTCGTACCAAGCGATCCTTTATTCCCATCTACTCAATACTCTAGTCCAGTAGGTGGCGGTGTTGCGCCAACCGCCCATAAACTCAACAGATGAAGAAGCGACACTCTCGCAAAATATGGGCGTTTGCGCAAGATGGAAGTGTTCTGTATTTTTTGCTAAAGCTTTGGTGATGTAGATTTTTAAAGGAACGCGTCAATTTAGAGCACCAAATGTTTGCGAGTTCTCACTTCTATATCCCTCATCCTGTTATATGGGGTCGCGGAGTCCTGGAGTCTATCTCAGATTACTTAGGGTACAAGACTCAGGGGGACACCCTGAACAGGGGGCCAATCCATCACAGGGTGCGCACACACACATACACACACACACACACACAGTAAAGGCAATTTAGGAACGCCAGTTGACCTAATCTGCATGTCTTCGGATTGTGGGAGGAAACCAGAGTTCCCAGAGGAAACCCACCAAGCAGAGGATTTGTACATGAAAACTCCACGCACACAGACCCGAGGCGGGAATCAAACCTGGAGTTGCAAGGCCACGGTGCCAACCTCATGCCCTACTTAATAATTTAGTTCTATTAATTTAATGATTTTAAAAGTGTGAATCGATCTTGAATTCAATTCAAAGCAAAAGATTTTCTAGTGTAATTTACAGTGTTGGAAGGACGTGTCCGTCTTGATCATGACACAATTTGTCTTAAATAGTAAGGTATTATTTCTCGTCTCTTACTTTCACATCTACAAAAATGTTTTTTTAACAAAGTGCTTTGAAAGACAGTATTTCACGACTTTATATAAATTTTTGATGCCGACATTTAAAGTGGATTTTAAGAAAGTGTATGGGCTGTGTGTGTGTGTGTGTGTGTGTGTGTTCATGGGAATGTTGGATGACTTTTTCCCTCATTAAGCATTATTATTTTCAGTCGGCCTCACCTGTTGGCATCACCCCTCATTACAGTATCCGAGGTGACGCGAGTCGTTACAGCCGTCGCTGATTGACTCAGACATCGAAAATGAAAGCTTATCCGAAATTGTACTGAGGAATTATCAAGCCACACGTGTGTGTGTGTGTGTGTGTGTGTGTGTGTGTGTGTGTGTGTGTGTGTGTGTGTGTGTGTGTGTGTGTGCGTGCGTGCGTGCGCCGGTGTCTATGAGTGAGTGAGAGATGTAGAAAGAGCTGTTAGAGAGGGAGAGAGAGAAGCTAGCTGGAGGGCATGCTTTTTGTCAGGTTTTAATTTCCGTGTAAAATGTCAGCCGCTGATGGTGTCCGCTGGCTGGCATTAGCATTTCGCTTTAGCCAGCGGCGCTCCGATAACCAGCCCTTATTGAAATATGGAGCCGGTGCACCGTGATAACCCCCCCTCCCCCAAACCTCATCCCACTCCCACCCCCACACGTTCTGCTCTCCAGGGGGGGAACGACATCGCTTACCATGTGTGCTAAATACGAACTGTGGCGGTCCTGTTGATTTGATAACGCCTAAAATAAGGGGTTGATTGACAAGGCGTAAAGGAAGGAGGCGCCTTGTACACACACCCACGCCTATTTGGGGGTCGTGAAGTAAAGTATTTGCGCGTCAGTGTGTCGTCGTGGCCGTTTAGGAATGCCGAGCTGGGAAAGATGAGAAACAGCTAAGCCTTGACTGAAAGCGTGAGAGAAGAGAGATCTCACCTCGACTACGTCCCAGTGGTGCGTGAACTGCTCGAGTGGCGTGGAGAACACGCTGAGGGGCGAGAGGGCTGACGACGGGAGCAAGCCTTCATCATCTGCCTGCTGTAGGGTCCTCAAGCTCTCTGACGAGAAACCTGAGTAGCACAAGGTTTCAAATATTCAAATATAATTCTAGAAAGAATGGCATTGGTGAAAATTAAATAGGAACAAAACTTTGAGAGGGGTTGAAAGGTAAAATTGAGAAATTGAGCTCGGAGGACAATGGTCAGACAATGCTGGTTGGAAGGTCATGGCAACTTGAAAAATCTACTCTTTACAACTACGGTGAGCAGAAAAGCATCTCAGAAAGCGCTATTGAGCCTTCAATTGAATGAGCAGATCGCATCAGGTTCCATTATCAAGAGCCAAGAGAAGGAAGCCGACATCCGACATTGTGTACAGGTTTATGACAGAAATTAAGATTCAGCAGATCAGACGACGCTACAAGTATTTCAGTCATGACCGGCAGACTGCAAATTGAGAATTTAGCATCAACAGTATGCATCTGTGGCGTTAACCAGCATGGACTGACTAGTTCACCCTGGTGGTGTTGGTGTAATGGTGTGGCGAAAGTCTTCAGCGTTTCCGAGTGTTGTTTACTGACCAGGTAAATGATGTCGTGGTCACAATCTCATAAATCTACTTTAAGCATGATGTAACAACAGGGTGGCAGTAAACCGTAAGGGATACATACACACACACACACACATATACACACACACTTTACATACATATCATATATATACATATATACACACACACACACACACACACAATATACACTCACAAAACTATATACACTATACATACAGTACACTCACAAACTATATACATACACACACACACACGCACACATTATATATACATACACACACCCACACACAGCTGCGAGGCCCCAGTGCTTAACCACTATGGGACCGTGCTGCTTTATGTGAACACAAAATTATTATTAAGATTGATATTATTATTACTAATAACTCCTAACGGACAATAAAGGAAACATTTAGAACAAAAATTGTTGGAATTACAAAAAGAAAAAATAAAATTTGTGTCATAATCTTACTGTAAGAACAGAAATGATGGATAGGATCACGTGAGGTGAAATTTTTGTGACTATAAGATTATTTAAAAAGCTCATTACCATTTAGCAATTTATATTTGTGTGCGCGCGCGCGCATGTGTGTGTGTCTACCTGTCAATGTTGAGAAAAGGAAACTGAGGTAATCCACATCCCGCACTGGCACATCCTGCGAACTGCTGGACCAGCCACTTAAAGGAGACCTGCACAAGACCACACACACACACACACACACACACACACACACATTACTGCGCACTGGTCCAGCACTGATCCGCTCTCCCATTACAATGTGCCCCACTGTGCTTGTGTGCGCACTGAAAATGTCAGTCTAAAAATACCAGACACCTGAGATCCCCCCATTTCCTCTAAGAACACATTAAAAAAGTGGCCAGTGTTAATATACGAACGTTCACACACGGCTGCGTCGAACACAATCTGATGCGCGGGATCCCTATCCTTAATTTACCTTTGCTGGGCACATAAGCGTCCTCGCCAGCTTTTCCCTCCAGAACATTACTTAAGTGGATCCGACAGGATCGAGACAGGAATTAGTGCTCAAGTCACCGAATGCATTTTTAAAAATATATACATCAATTACTAAAGAGAATCAATTACTGTGTTTGGACTTGGGAAGGACATTTTATATGAATTGTGCTTGTTTTTAAAGTTTCAATACAGAAAATCAAGCATGGGGTTTACGTCGTTATAATAATTACTATCATTATTAATCACAGTGAAAATCACAACACATCATTATCAAAGTTATTATATATTATTGAATTTTTATAGTTAATGTGAACTATAATGTGAACTCATGTGAACTGCCCAGAAAAAAAATTATAAAAAATTTACAACAGTGGAAAGTTTGCTCTGATAATTAGCCAGAACATTACTGTAAATAATTTGTCTTATATTTATATAACTGAATTACATTTATAAAATAAATCTACACTCATGTCATTCATGTGGATTTGGTGCCTTTTGCTTTCTATTGCCTCTTTTCCACTGAATAGTTCGGCACGACACGGTTCAGTACATCTCACTTCGGTTCAGCTCAGTTCGGCTCGGTTTGCGCTTCCACTGCAGTTTAGTAACGCTTTAGAGTGGGCGGGATTATTCACGTGTCGTTTAGTTGCGGCGCCGCTACTGCCGTGACATCATCGTAAGCGCGCCACAAACAAACACACAACAATGGAGCATATCGACGGCATGGTGTTCTTCATTCTCGGCATGTGGATGTTTTTAACAGCGAGACGAAGGAGTTTGTTTCAAAAGAGGCTGATGGCAGCCAAAGAAAATTTTTGATTAATACAAAAAGGTGCGTCCGATCCTTCTCTGGCTGTTCTAAATATAGCGGTTCTGTTGTGTCTCGTGTCGCAAGTTCAGTGACGCAGTAATGACGATTTTCTCCGGCCAATCAGTGACCAGCAGAGTTTACACGTCACGTTTTGGTAACGGTTCGGCGCGCTTGGAACCTCGGCTGAGGTGGTACTAAAAAAAGGACCAGGTGTCAGGTACTGTTCCCAGTGGAAAACCCCCCCAAAAGTGAGTAGAACTGAACCGTGTCGTGCCGTACTATGCAGTGGAAAAGCGCCATATGTTTTTACATTGCTACACATTTTGCAATTATATAATGAAAAATAAAATATTTTACATTTTTGTAAAAAGAAAAATTATGTCCGTTTCTTCTAATCAACAGCGCACATCTTAGTTACAGTAATGTATATTAAGCTTACGTTCTTGACATATTTGGTATATAAACTTATAAAAAGAATCTGGTTTGTTAAAAACTTGTTAAGGAGTGTGAAAGTGCTGAAACACACGCAAACTGCCACTTTATTGGGTCACTGGGATAATTAGAGAACCGTTTCAGAGTCATGCTTTTCTATAAAAGAAATCTGAGTGAGGCTGCTCGTGTGCGTGTGTCAATGTGTGGTGTGCATTCATGGACAATATGCTCACTGTCTCTGCTATCCGGATTATTTTAGATCGGGCAGTGTAAGGGAGCGGGCCAAAGAGAAAAAAAAAATTCAATTTGCATGTGGAACGGCTTCATGTGATGTGCTGAAATATCTCATTAAAGCATCAATCACCAGGCGCTGACATACACAGTTTCTCAGGTGAAATTAAATGAATTGTCAAGTGAAACTAAATGAATACAGCACTATAATGGGGTTTACTTATTTATTAAGTTTTTAATACATGAAAAAAAAAATCTAGAATTTTCTTGAATTTTGATTCCACGCTTGCTAACGGAATCTTTGTTCACCTTTACACTATTTCATTTGGATGTAACCAATCTGTAGCAAAAGCGACCTGTAACCGAATACAGGGGGCGGCTGCATGACCCCGTGACCCCATGATACACACCAGCACATTCAACAGCCAGATCATCCACTGGAAACAGCTGACATGTTTACATATTCAGCAGGAAACATGATGTCTGTGTTCAGACCCAGGTGTAGTGCAAGGCTGCGGTTAACACATCTGTATGTTGTATGTTTTTGAATTTGCAATGACTTTCCATCAGTTCACAAAAGTACATAAACAGACCGAATGTTGATCCATTCACATACATTCTGCATCATGTCGGGCCCTCGGGAGCTTTGCTAATCATTTATCTGCACCTGTAATTATCTTAACCCAACATAAACATGGTGCATCATGTCCCTAATGTTGTACAGATGTGTATTTATTAGTTTGTCTGTTGTATAGGTATAATATTTAAATATTCGTATAAATGATTACACCACACTTTGAGAACTTACGGAACAAACATACTGATTGAAAATAAAGGAATATTTATAATTATTTACATTTGTGGTTCAAACTGTGTTCTGGAAGTTGATCTAATGTTGAAATATAAAATAATTGAAATGTAAAAGTTTGTAATACCAACTTACAGTGTATAAAATAATAAAATATTTGCTGGAAATTCAATTCAATTCTATGTACTGTACCTTAACTTCCTGCTCCTAATAAATATGCATATGGAAGCATTTGTAAAAAGCTAACATTGTTAATAATAAGATAAGATGCACCTTTATTCGTCCCACAGCGGGGAAATTTCTATTTATTTATTTACTTATTCTAATCATTTCTAATAATGTAATTTGAATGCTGATGAATCACATTTCAGTAAAAACCTACAGATTTATATTATTTGTTCTTGATCAGATGAAGTTCTATATGAGAATTCTAAACTAACATAAGAAGAATTAATATTAAAAAACAGCTACAAATATTAAAATAATCCTAAATATTAAAACAACTGGTGTTGTAAAATTCACAGCAACAGTTGATCGTTAATTTCTCAATCCTCAACCCTGGAATGAGAAATTTTAAACTGGATAGTTTTTTTTTTTTAAATAAAATTCTGACTACATATTCTTTTCTTAGGGTCATCCAATATAGAATTTTAGGAGGGAAATTTTTTTTTTTTTTGAACATGGGAATTTCTATTTTTTTAAAGTGTGAATTTAATAATGTGAATTTTTAAACAAGAAATTTAGAGCTCAATTAAAAAATAAATAAATATGGAAGCCTGATTTTTTTTTTTACATAATTCATTTGTTATTTGCATTCAATCAGATTTCATTTTTTAAAAGGTATATACTCATTTTTTAAAGTTTTATATATTTGTGTCAAGGCTTTTTGCTGTCACAGTTATCTCGCCTCAAGCTCAGTGTTCCCAGGGTTAACTCCAGGCTCACTGTAATCCTAAACAAAATTAATCTGTTGATACAGACTAATGATTTTATATTCATTAGAAAAATATATACATTAAACATGAGCATTTTTTTTTGTAAAAGCAGTAATACATTATATTTAGAATTAAGTAAGCAGAATATTTACTAATCTGTTAAACGTCTTAATATGTTTTATAAAATCCGCAATTTCTTTACTAATGCGTGATAAAAGTTGGCCCAGAGAACTAAACTTCTGCAGATTGCTCAGTCTCCAGATTCAGTGATCTGCAGCAGTTATTTCAATTAGGAAAAGATTTTTTATTATTATTATTTTATTCTATTTGATTATAAAAAAACTCAAAACCATCTACTAATGCATAAAGCATGACGTTATGTATTATTAAGAAAACTAAGTAAGTAAAATTGTAAGTAAAATTAAGTTAAAAGCATGTTTGCATTACTACTTAAATAAAAACATATTGTACCAAATATACTGTAAAACGGCATAAGGCAAGAAATATATTAACATTGCTTATATATTTTAGATTCATAATTGGCTGAAAACAAGTTAAATTTTTACTAATGTGTTCTGAATGTCTCGAGACAAATTTTTGTAAACGTTCTTTGAAGCCATTTTTCAAGTAGAGGAAATTATTGATACAAATTGAAACATATTTTCTAATATCAACGTGGATAAAAAACAAAAACTAAAATATACCTTTTGATCATGAATTAAAATTTTTTTTAATGTGTGAATAAGCTACAAAATTTCTTTCTAGAGTGTTGATTGTGAATTATTTCTCGCGCTTTATTTACATTTAGGCATTTGGCAGACGCTCTTATCCAGAGCGACTTACATTTTTTTTAAATTTCATTACACATCTGAGCAGTTGAGGGTTAAGGGCCTTGCTCAAGGGCCCAACAGTGGCAACTTGGTGGTTGTGGGGTTTGAACCTGGGATCTTCCGATCCGTAGTCCAATGCCTTAACCACTGAGCTACCCCTGGCTTTATAGTGTTATAAGTTCATTTTAATAGAAATTTAGATTATTTGCCTAGTCTTTTCATAGAAGTCTGAACATTAAAATTTGCATGTTAAGCCTTCTGCCACTACATAAACACACAAGTGACAAAAGGGGGGGAACAATGGGTCCGTCATTTTTCTGCCATGGTTTGTGCAGACACGTCCGCTCAGAGCACAGCGTCGCTGTCAATCATCACGCTCCGTCCTTCAGACTGATCATCTTTATTCCTGATCAAACATTTTCATCCTGATGGGAGTGATCTTTTCCAGCATGACCCCACCCCCATCCACCCTTTCAGTGAATATGTTAATAAGGACGAAAATGATGTTAATGATATGCCATGGTCTTTACAGTCACCAGACCTTAAACAAATTGTACACCCTATTAGACAGCGCTTTCTACCGTCATTATTATAAAAACATAAAACACAGCAATATATGGCAATATTGTTTAGAAAAATGGTTCTCATAGCTCTAGTTCCTGAACAGACTTGTGGTTTAGGATGCAGTGAAGGAGTTTGAGTGAACCCAGGCATGCTGGAATTGGCAGAGATCAATGCAAACTGTATAAACAGTGCAATACTGCCCCCTACTGTCAAACATCAAAATGGCAAGCAGGAGCTATTACCTGTAGTGCCTTTATTCCTGTCTACGCTTTATCCTCATCCTAGTGAGCAAACAGCCCTGAGGAACTGAAGTGAATAACACACACACACACATACTATCACACACTGATTGCTCCTAGACAGAGCTCCCTTTAGAATTATAAGAAAAAACACAAATAAAAGAGTGGCTTTAGGCTAGTGTCTAAAAACCACAGTGGGGACACAGCATCTCTTCCTCACACACACACACACACACACACACACACACACGCTAACAGCATGAAACTGACTATAGAATATGCTGTCAGTCATTTATTTCTCAGCTTTCACAACTAAACATGGAAGAAAAAAAACCACACACAACCAATCAAGATTCCAGAAACATGGCATGTTAGAATTTCTTTTGCTATTATGCCAATGCAATCTGATTTCCCTTCCAAAAATGAAATCTGATCAGGTGTAGGTACCAAATGTGCTCGGGTGGTCAGACCTGTTCAGGGTCCTGCGTGTGCTGGGGATGTCGCACTCAGATGCAGTATGATGAAGTGACACATTGTGACTGGCTGTACATCAGAGTGTTTATGATATCTAACTATGAACTATGGAGAACTTTTTGCATTTTTATTTTTATTACATTGTTCTGACCACAGCCTGACCATTAATTGTACAATTACCAAGACGGAAAGACCAAAGTTAAAAAAAAAAAAAAAAAAAGGGGGGGGGGGGGGGGTCAGACATGCATGAAATCTGAGGAACATGCCTGGGTATAATGGTGATAAACAGTGGACATAATATGGGTTTAGGAAAAATGATAAACAATAAAACACCAACAAAGGAAAATCTTTATATGAAAAGTATGAAGTGCAACATCTGTCAAAAGGACTGTGTATACCAATGGTACAGTAAATTCTAGTTGGCCTACAATGACGATGTACTTCTGCTTCGTTAGCTGAGGAGTTTGTAAAATTATTACATTAAGTAGCAGATGCTTATGCGAGTAATTCTGGTTGATGTACTGTATGTACTCTGGGTGTAGTGATAGTGACTGATGGGAGGAAACACAGCATTTATTCTGTGCGGTTAAACCGATCGGTCTACTCAAACCATCTGCTGATCGATTATAGAATGTATGCTTACAGACTCCCTACCAATATCTCAATCATAAGTCATAAACACGCTCAGTTACCTATTAATGTATGATGGTTTGGAAGATGTTGGTGGAGTGAAAGAGCTGGACAGAGTAAAAATAAAGCACTGCAGCCAAATTCCACCTGATCATCAGAAATCACGAGATAATTGAACAGCATTGTGGGTAATTGACAGTGTTAAGGACTTTCTAAAAAAAAATAAAATTAATAAAAAAATAGTGCATCATAAGACGGTATAACACATTTTCAATAAGAATCTGGTTAAGATCTGCGCGGCACTGTTTGGACTAAAGCAGTGTGGTCCATGTGAGCCATGGCCCCCTAGTGGGCGGTAAGGGTTCTACAAGTGGGTTACGAAATGTCATTTATTACAAATAAAAAAAAAAGTTAACTTTTAACTGACAATTTTGCAATTAGGTTTATAATTTTAAATGTAAATACCTCATCGGAAATCTTTGTAAAAGTGACCAGAACAAATAAATGATGTTCTTCACTAATCTTAGACTTTTCAAATTGGGCCACAGACTTGTTAAGGTTAGGAATGAGTTGTCTAAACGGTTTCTGCTTTTAAAAAGCATTTGGAGTGTGTGTGTGTGTGTGTGTGAGCGTGTGTGAGCGTGTGTGAGCGTGTGTGAGCGTGTGTGAGCGTGTGTGAGCGTGTGTGAGCGTGCGCGGTACCTGAAGTGCACTGTGCGGATGAGTGTGGCAGCAAGACTTGCAGAAACCCTGCCTGTGTTACACACTTGACTGAGGCAGGCCAGAACGTCAGCAGGAAACGCTGGCAGGTAGAACAGGATCTGAACCAAGCGCTGTTGCTGTTCCACCGGCAACAAGACAACACAGCCCTCCTGAGGATCTACACACACACACACACAAACACACACCATGCAGAATTCACTGTTCCCCGTTCAAATGTTTGTACATACAAGAAAAGAGAAAGCGCTCTCCCCTACCCAATACAGTACTTTGTAGTAACTGTCAGTAAGTAAACATTGGTATAATGTGAAAGTGTATATGCGTGAACGTTAAAAATAAATAAATAATAATAAACTGCAGAGCGCGTGTGTTTTCCCCTGTAAGTGATCACAGATAGACATTATTAGCTGCTGACGCACTCTGCTGAGGTCAACGGAGCCACCGCACACAATGGCAGCGCTGTGTTCTGGAAACATGAAACTACAGAGGACTTATCGTCTCCCTCTCACACACACACACACACGTACCACACTTGCACTCTCTCACACAATTTCAGACAGCTACTGAGATTGCCGCGTGCGGCTTTGATTATTGTCCACGCACAATATAGTTTTTGTTGTGCACTATGTGCATGTGAGAATGTCCAAAGTTTTTTTTTTTACTTTGTTACTTTAAATCACAGGTCTTGTTTAATGAAGCTCAATAAAAAAAGATGAACATAAAAGATGAAAGATATTCTGCTGGCCACTTTATTAGGAATACCCGAGTACATCCGCTCATCTATGCAACAGTGTAATCTCTTAGGAAGTGAAAAAAATCTTGAAGCTAGTGAACTAAATATTTAGCAAGTTATCCCAGTTATCTGGGTCTATAGAGAGAAGAATAGGTAAGTAACTAGGGCTGCACGATATATAGAAAAAATATCGTTATCGCGATAATGGCATGCGCGATAACCATATCGCAAAGAGTTGTGATAAATACTTTATGTGCCAAGCATTTGTGTGTCCAAATTTGACCAATCAGATGGGCCCTTACTATGTTTATACCCGCTTATTTATATATATATATATATATATATATATATATATATATATATATATATATATATATACACACACACACACACACACACACACACATATATATATACATACATATATATATGAACTGATGTTACATTAATAGGTAACTGAGCTAGTTATATAGCGCCACTCAGCGGTAGAAGCCAGCAAACGCACAAACCCAAATGCTGCCACCGTGAGGCGTGGCGGTAAAACCAGAATACCACGTGACAGCCAAACTGAAGGCATCTATTTGCATGCTTACAGATGGTAAAGAGAAAAGATGGCTGTGTTTTGGTTTGCAAGAGATTTGTGGAGTTTTGTAGTTAAAAAGTATTTAACTCTTTATTTTTTATTTAGAGTTTTATGAAATTGAGATGTGTTGAAACATTTGCGAAAAACTCCCAAGTCTATTTTGATAAAAAATTAAAAATTTCTAAGAAATGTTTAAAATTTGAAACGTAAGCATTATTATGTAAAATGCATTTTTGCTTTGCGTTTTAAAATATTTTAATATATTTGACTAGATCTTTTTTTATTTTTTACTTCCTAAGATCGCACTGTAGTGGATAAGTGATCCTTGGCTGACAAATCTATACAGCTTTAATGTAGTGGCGCATATTAAGAAGCTTTTCTGCTCATCACGGTTGCACAGAGTAAATCATTTGAGTTACAAAGCTGAATCATTTTTTGCACTCTTGTCCTGCATCTGAGTGGTTTTATGTGCTACTGTATACTGCTGCTACAGTACATATCTGGCTAACTGCATAAATGATCCGAACTATAGATGTACCTATTTAAGTGGCCATTAAATTTGTCTTGCTTAACTGAAAATATTAATATTTAGTATAATTACCAAATATTAAATTAAATGAAATCAGGGAAAAGTGTAGAAGTGTGTGTGTGTGTGTGTGTGTGTGTGTGTGTGTGTGTGCGCTCACCATAAAGGTTGCATGCATGCGTCTGCAGACTGTCCAGTAGGTCTTTGTTGCCCCAGGCTGCAGCAGACTGCACCGTCTGCAGAATCTGTGCAGACAGTTGAGGGTTACGGCCACCCAGCTGCAGCAACTGTAGGGGCAAAGACGCCAACCAGCGTGTCAAAATCCTGCTCCTGAGCCAGAACGAGAGAAGGAAAAAAATGATCAGATAAAAAGAAACAGACCCAAAAAGAAGATTTTCTTTTTTATCATAATATTTTAAGGGAAAACAATCATCAGCGCTGTTATAAATGCGAAATGTTATAAACACTGAGATTTTTCAGCGATAAGTCGCCTCAATGTTGGCATTCTGTATGGAAGGAGGGGAGGTGGAATCAGGGGTCACGGTTGCCATGTCCTCGTCAGGTCGCGATTGGGGAGAAACAATAAAGATCTTTATAAAAAGGGAGACTCTTTCATGGTAGAATGGGGGGTCTGACAAACGAGCAGCTAACACACAGTTATCGCAATATTGACTGGGGCTTATTATGATTTTTACAGCACTAGATCTGTGAGAACAGGACGAGTAATGACGTCATTGTGCCACATAGGGTATTTGATTTAGTAATATTTAGCAGAAATTGTATTGGAGTGTATAGTTTGTCAAAACACCTTCACAGCCATAAGGAAAAAAAAATCTTCATTCATATTTCTGACGTTTCCATTTGAGTTTCCTTTACCTCAAAAAAAAATAAAAAATAAATAAATAAAAACACAAAAGACTCCATTCTTCATTCTATACGAGATGAATATATATAAGTGTACCTGGCGATATGAGGCTGCTTCTGGTGTTCTTGTATGTAGAGTTGACTAAAGAAACGCAGCAACAGGGTACGTACGGACAGGACCAAGTGCTTCTGCTGATACTGAATATACACAGCTTGTAGGAGCTCCTCTGTCACAGCTGAAAACACACACACACACACACAAGTCCAGGGCACAAACAGCCATGATATTACATGAGCCATATTAAATAAAGTTTTACTACAGTTAATATCCTCTGCTAGGATTGTGAAGTATCCGCTTTGCGGAGTGAACGTGGCGGGCTGAAAGGCTCACCGCGGCTTTGCTGGGTAACAATCATCCTCCAAACCACCTCCAACAGAGCAGCGAGGAGCTTCGAGCTCAGCTTCCCGCCACCCGACAGCGTGTCCGTGACGAAGGCTCGGATCGGCCCGAGCCAGTCTGCGTCCTGGCCCGCCACGTGGTCCCGCCCCCTCAGGCTGAGCGTCACCATCACCTGACACAGCGTGACATTCAGAGCGAGCGGCTCTACGCTTCCCGCAGCGTTACCGCCACCTAGAGCCTGCTGCCTGCTCCTATAAAAAGACAGATTTCCTTCGGTTAGACTGGACATAGGTTTTTGCTAGCTTAGACGGTAGCACAAAAAACTATTCCATCAAAAACACCTCTTCCCGTCTGCTTTCTTCTTGTGTCTAGCCACCTCAAGCTGTCCGTAGGGGAAATTCTTCATGAAGTGCTGCTTGAAATCACTCAGGTACGAACTGCGAAACCAGGAATCCTACATAACAAAAAGACACAGATATATTTGCTTAAATGAGACATTTCCTTTAAGAGTAATTCACATGGTAGACTGAATTTTCACTTTGTGCAAGCAGTGTGTTTGGCATCCACTATGACGCATTACTGCCACCTTCTGGTCTTGATGCATATTCATTTTCCTTTTAGTTTAAATCCTTTTTTTTCTGATCTTATCGCTCTTAAAAATACCCATTAAATACTATTTGTCTTGTCCTCTTTCTCCATGTAATAAAATTCCTTTCATTTTCTACTCAACCTTCATACACAGCAGCGGCATTGTCTTCATCACATGGCCAGACGTCATATCATCTGTTTTATTTATATACTGGATATACAGGACCAGTCAAACATTTTGACTATATTTTTTGCCTTGTTGTTTATTTTTTACATTCTAGAATTCAGTTATTAGTCTAAGACAGAAAGGTCTAAAATAGTTCTAAAAGGACAGTATTGTCAAGTGCATTTTCAAATCCCATCAAGCACCATGATGAAACTGGCTCTCATGAAGACCATTCCAGGAAAGGAAGACCAAATACGATTTTCGATTTCAAAATGATTATTTTTCTTAAAATTAATAAAACACTAGAGGGTATAGGATTTTTTTAAAGCAAAAATGTAAGTAAAAACAATATAACCAAACATGAACTGCTTATTTGCACTAAAAGTGCCAAGTGCAAACTTTATTTCACTAACAAGGTTTCTTGTTATTTTGGGAAAATTGTAAACAACATACTTCAACGTACTTCTTTTGGGGATTATTAAAGGGCAAACTTTGCAAGTTCTGATTATTCTAGCAGTATATGAGGGATTGGTGAAGTGCAAGCTGTAGACCTAAATTACTTTAAAATAAACAGTTGTAAATATAGAAAATGTGCATTTAATAGCTTGAGACACGCCCTGCTTCAACAATAAAATCATCAATGAGATTTTCTTTTTATCAACATCAACATAAACTCGAATTAATCCATAACAACAATGAATCACGCAGCTCTAATTAGAGATCCAGTAATGCGCACATCTGATTTAAAACCCGCTTACTCCGTAATGATTAATTACTCTTTCCATCTCTTTTCCTTCGCCGCCAATAGCAGTAGCCGCCATTTCCGCATTACTGGATCTGTAGCGACAACAGACCGCAAAAGATGATGGCCACGCCTGGGCTGATGGGAATTGTAGTTCCCGCTACCTCCCGTTCGCTCCATTCGCCTGAGCAAACTTTTCTCAGAAGACCTATAGTTTTATCGAGTCATTTCGGTTTCTCTCTGAAAAGAAATGAGAGAGAAAAAAAAAGTCCTGTCTGTCTGAATAAGTGAGTGAATGAGGTTCTCAAATACTCATTCAGCACATGGGCCAGCTGCAATAAGTAGGCTGCTATTTTTATTTTTTCTGAGTTTTCAAGAATACTAAATTGAAACGTCAAAGTTTACAGATCGATGGCTAATTTGTTCAGTGTTCATGTATACTGTTTAATAAACACTTCTGGCACTTTTTTCGAATCTCATTAGTTTTGTTTTTCCTGTAAATGATTCAATAAATACCGTACCATTCATACCGAGGTATTACCGTACCGTGAAGTTTTGATACCGTTACATCCCTAATTTAATGTGTTTGTTTAGGATTGTAACAAAATTATTATTTAAATAATTAAAAAACAAATATTTATTTGTTAAATATTTTATGGATATGTATAAAATCGTAATATTAACAGAATTGGAATACAAGTCAAATCGTGATAACATTGTATCGGATGATCCCTGGCAAATCCCATGTCTACTGTTTTGCATTGCATTTAATTTCCAGTCTGTTTTTGTTAAATGTGAACCATAACACTATGCAAAAACACTGTCAGAAAGTGTGTGAATTCTGGCTCTGACGATTCCTCAACCTCAGCAACATCGCTACAGCTCTTATTCTGAACTAAGGTTATATTAATTACGTTTTTTGCAAAAATCTTATTTGTTTGTACCGGCTTGAAATATTCTGCAATTAATTTCATTGAATTTTCTAAAAAAAAATAAATAAATCTGGTGTCATTCTTCAATCCACTTACAGTTCCTGTTACATAGGGATGAAGATGAGCAGTTCCACAAGTTTGTGTCCCATGAGCTTCATAAATGACTGTCTAGATCACATTCTCTCTGCGTTTGGTTTCGTTTATTCAGCTACATCCCTACTGTGCCCTTGTCTGTTCCAGTAGCTGACTTAGTAATCCATCGTATTACAATAACCAATGACTCTACTCTAGTTGTGAATGTGTGCGTGCGTGTGTGGGTTCATACCAGCATATCCTGTTGGTCTTTCTGAGGTGCAAGCCGTCTCAGTAGCTGCAGTATGGTAAGGATCTGGAACATCAGGGCCATGGCTTCCTCTGAGAGCAGGTGCCCGCTGTCTGTTTGAGGTCGTCCTCCACCCATGGCCTCCACCCACACCTCCAGGAGGAGAGGCACCAACGTACTTGCGAAACTCTGCACTGTCTCTGCTGAACAGAGGTCTTCACTCACTCCAGCACCAGGCTCCAAATCCAGCCTAGAGTCAAAACGAAGAAGCACGTCAGACACGGAGACGAAATATTATGAATGTTAACAATCATTTACCATTAATCAGTTAATTAGTGTTTAAAATTTCACCATGAGAATTTCACACCATGAGAGAGCGTAACTGCAGTTCATGTAATGAGCAACACTTGACGTTTCTTTCAGATACACCGTTTCGAAAGAGGAGATGTATTATATTTTTTTATTCCATTTGTTTAAACTATTTTGACTTTATTAATGTGTCTCTTGTAACTAATCATTATTATAATAATTGTTGTTGTTGTTGTTGGTCTTTCGGCTGCTCCCGGCAAGGGGTCGTCACAGCGGAATATCCAGGCCGCACTACAACTTGGCACAGGTTTTACGCCGGATGTCCTTCCTGACGCAACCCTCCCATTTTATCCGGGTTTGGGACCGGCAATGTATCCAGTGGCTGGGGTTTGGGCACTGGCTGGGAATCGAACCCGGGCCTTCCGCATGGCAGACGAAACACCTACCACTGAGCCACCAGTGCCCTATTAATATAATAATAAGTAGATATAATTCTTGAATAAACGCAAAGTAGGGCCGCGACAGAGGACAATAATCGCAAAGTAGGGACGCGACAGAGGACAATAATCGCAAAGTAGGGACGCGACAGAGGACAATAATCGCAAAGTAGGGACGCAACAGCGGACAATAATCGCAAAGTAGGGACGCGACAGCGGACAATAATCGCAAAGTAGGGACGCGACAGCGGACAATAATTGTAAAGTAGGGACGCGATAGAGGACAACAATTGTAAAGTAGGGACGCGATAGAGGACAACAATTGTAAAGTAGGGCCACAATATTTGCTTTTCCTGGGCAAAACAGTGAAAACGGTTCCTCCCTTGCTTCAAAATTTAAGCATTAACACTGGCTGTGATTCCAGGCAGTGTGAGTGGAGGGGCAGGACAGAACGTAATCTGATACCTTGCATTACCTTGAATGCAAAGTCAGTCCACTACTTGTGATACTCATGTCTTGGAACTATAGATGCTGGAGGTTTTATACTTGCATTCTTTGATAGAAGAGGCTTTAAACTTGCAGGATGTCAAGCTTGTTTGTATTTCAAGAAACACAGTCAGGATGGCAGTTTTGGATGTCCAACCCGCTTTTTGTCAGATCCCAAACAAACTATAATATCTCCCAAACACTTTGGCCAATCTTCCGCTTTTAAAATTAGCACAAGGCAGGGGAACCGTCTCTCTGATTTGATAGAATGTTTGTGTGTAAAATTGAACGAGCATCCATGTGTGTGTGTGAGAGAGAGAGAGAGAGAGAGAGAGAGAGAGAGAGAGAGAGAGAGAGAAATGACTCCGAATGACTCTGCAGAATAAAATGCACTTCATTCTCCATCAATACCACTCTCTTATTTTGATTTGTCTTTTTGATTTTTCAGAACCAAAAAATATCATATGTAAATTTCTTCTTCGTCGCAAATTCCTCTAGTTGCATGTTACATACAGTAACATTACACATGGGTGTAGTTTGATTCCACATGTACTACCTGTATAGTAATGTGAATGACCTTGTATCACCTAGATATTATTATACTACATCATACCTTAAACGATAGGTTGAGTGAGGTGTGGGCTTTGCTCCAGAATTCTCGAACACCTGAATGCTCTCTTTACTGAAGTTTTGCTCCTCCCAGTTAATTTCTATGGGCGTGACCATCCCTTTCTCTCCGCTCCACATCCCGAAGCCACTTCCACACACTACACCATCTTCTGCAGGTCTCTCCTCAACTACTGCCTGAAGAAACCGGCTCAATCTAAATACGGAAAAAAAACACACGCTTTTATGTTATATTTTAGAAATAATGGATTTCAACCTCATTGCTAATGTTTTTATGCAGCTTTGGGACACATTATGACATCTGCACTGATTTCACTACCTGAGCAGGACAGTGAGTCTCCACTGCTGTGCCGTAATGGATCGGCTAGTGCTTATAGAAAGTGCGTAGCTTCCCTTCTCCGCCCGATCTCCGCCGACTCTGGCCCTGTCCATGGTACTGCTCATCCGCCTCTGCGAGATGAGCTCGACGAAGTTTGAGAGCAGCACGGCGTGTCTCTGTGCTAGCAGAGCGGGATAGTGCTCGAGCAGCACGTCCAGCACCCGGAGCGCGTCCTCCTGGATGCCGGTTGTGACGTGGGTCATGGCGCAGGAGAGGTGAGCGCCGAGCAGAGGGAAGAACGGAGCCACGCGCTCGGCTGGCATGCACTGCGCCACTAAGCGGAGGAGACGCGAACTGCCCGTCCGGACGTCTCCGTCTTTATCTGTGAAGAGCGCAGCGACTTCGGCGAGCACGACGGAGGCATGCTGCTCGAGAAGGGACGGATGAGCCGAGAGCAGCTCACGAAGACCAACGAGAGCATTCTGCTTCACGCTGCTGCTGTAGTGATGCAGCTGGGACAGCAGGTCCTGGGGAGAAAAAACGCACAGGGAGAAACGAGTGTGAGACAAGTTTCCTTAGGAAGGCAAGGTGTTTTATTTCTTAGTGTAGAGAACAATGTCTAAATCTACATTCAGAAATATCTTATAGTGCTTATAGTCCTCTCTATGCTCGGCCATGACACACCCATAATAACATCCTGTGACTGGATGCGAATGATTACACTTAACTGTATACTGAAATGCTGGTGAATACAGTGGCATGTTATAAACATGGCCATAAGGTGTAGGTAGATACGATACCCAGGACAGCTAACTCAAGATGAGACGGTGTAAGCGAACCTTAATGCCGAGCTGCCGGTGTGTAGTAGGTCCACTGTCGTCTCTCTTCAGTTGATCTGTTAAATGAATGCTCCTCGATTTAAAGCTGACGTTAGTTGAATTTTCCGCCTTGGGCTTCTTCTTCCCGACTTTGAGTTTGACTTTATGGAAATCGTCCTGCCTTTTCTTCTTCTTTGATATTTTCCTGTTAAACAAAAAAACAAGAATAGATTTTTGAGTCAATTTCCTAAACACTTTGAATGTGTATTACAGAGTTATGAACATTCAGTTATGAATCATGATTCTTTTGTGCGACGATTCACTTATTGCCGACTCCAAAATCGAGTCGTTTTTCAATTTATTCACATCAGCCAGTCACCAGAATTGGTTGGTTTTCAGTTTGATTGGCGTGACCAGTGATCAGCCTCACATATAGACAATTCTGTACCGAGGTCAGTCTCAAACCCACTCTTTACACACGCCTACACCAGTCTCAAAGCACTGCACATTCTAATCAGCCGAAAAGTGTGGGTTAGAAGCCCCGCATGTCCACAGCCACTTTGGAGGCATTTGAGGCTGTAAAACATCCGTAGAGTGGAAACCATAACTATTTAAACATAATATATTAATAATAATAATAATTACGGCTGTAACAGAGATATGCGCTGCTCAGTTAAATGTTAAATCCTCGTATCTGAAGTTAGTGTGTACTTCACTTTTCTAAATGCTGCGCTCGTTTTTTCAAGTAAGTCTCGGTCTACATTTAATTATTAAAGTATTAAACTTTTTTTTTTTTTAAAAAGGTTTACATTTATAAAATCATAAAACTTATTGAATTTGAATCGAGTCGGCACCGAAGTATTTTGACAATATCATTTAGGCATGTGGCAGACGCTCTTATCTTACATCTGTCATACACCTGAGGGTTAAGGGTCTTGCTCAAGGAACCAACAATTGTTACTTGGTTGTCATAGGGTTTGAACCTGGGACCTTCCGAACCGTAGTCTAATGCCTTCACCACTGAGCTACCCCTGACCCGTATTAGGAAGTGATGTAGTGGTTATAGGTCTGTGAGTGTGTGGATTTGGCATGTTTTCCCCTGTGCTTGATGGGCTTCCTCCGGGGACACTGGTTTCCTCCCACACCCCAAAAACATGCAGATTAAGCTAACTGACGGTCCCATATTGTCTGTAGTGTGTCCCCTGTGATGGATCGACACTCCCTCCAGGGTGGGATAGGCTCCAGGCCCCGTGCGACCCTGTACACAGGAGTGAGTGGTGCAACGGCTATAGTGTCTCATGTGACGTCAGAGAGGTGCACAACGACTTTTAGAATAATAATAATAAATATATAGAACAAAAATCCAAAACAACAGCACTAAGCAGATCAAATACATTTAAACATGAACATATTGAATATGTCTCAGAGTGGAGTCTCTCTTTAAGGTAATCTGGTTTATTTACAGAGATGCTGTTATTTAATCAGTAACCAGGCGAGTGCAGGCAGTGTTTAACTCCAACAATCTCAGCGCATTCGCTTCTCACGCTTACAAAACCACTAACTAGTAACAGCACATCACACATACTCACATCTTCTGTCCGATTCAGATAAAAAAAAACAACGCGATTATATAAAGTCAACGTGATCAGCGTCCCGGATCGAGTGCTGCTGCTGCTGCTGCGGGGTTCGGGGTCCTTCACTTCTGCAGGCGCCTGAACATCTGCCTGAAGATAATTACAGCGACATGTTTAATTATATCCTGCTTATATTTCATATTTTTTATTTCATAATTATAACAAAATATGAAAGTATATATTTAAAGTATAACTACAAAAAATATATACGCTTAAAATATTTAGAGGTTAATTGAATTCGTTTTCTGGCAAGTTAAAACAGTAAGGAAAATCTACAAATTGTTTTAAAATGTAAAAAAAAACTAAATGAATAAAGCTGTGAAGACATTGATTTGTTTTGTGCAATTTTTTTTTTAAATGTATTTTATATTATTTTAATTTTATTTTTTATCACTCTATCAAAATATTTTTTTTGGAACATTATATCTGCAACTTAGTTTGTATTCTATACTCCTTTGCTGTTAAGAATAATAATATTTAAAAACAAATGCAGTAAAATTAATCAATCAATAAATAAAGTAATGCAGGTTGAACAAAAAAAATATATAGAAAACTACTTTAATTTTGAAAGCCGTCACGGGATGGGTAAGACTTCTGCTCGCCTGATCAAAATAAAAAGAACAACAACAAAAAGTGTTAATATCACTGTTAGGCTAATTATTGTGTCTGTTCATTCAGAATGGCATTCATGTATCTAATTTATCTAATTTAATTTAAGATCTAGAGACTGTCTAGTTAGCAGCTCTAACATAATGCAAGTCCTTCAATCACTCCAATGTTTAAACAATGATGCTTTTTTCTTTTGGTTGAAACTATTTGTACAACTTCACATAATTCCCTCAAATTAATGCATTGAAATTAAATAAACAGTTTTTAAAGATGTACATTTTCGTGTTGACTGATCTTTGTCACATGATAACAACGTGTTATGCTTTTGAGGCTGAAACAGAGTTAAGAAATAAAGAAACACAAGAATCTCACTCGGTGACAAGGTGGCGTTTTGGTTAACACTCACGCCTTTAGGTTCAACTCCCACCTGGTCTGTGTACGTGGAGTTTGCATGTTTTCTCACGTGCTTGGTGGGTTTCCTCCGGGTATGCTGGTTTTCTCCCACAGTCAAAATACATAAGGATTAGGTTAATTGGCATTCATAATTGTTTCCAATTTGTGTGGTTGTGCCCTGCAATGGATTGGCACCCCATCTAGCATGAGGATCTGAGCAACTTTTTGACGAGGGACAATTTCTGTTGACTAGACAAGCATCAGAGTATATACAAAACAACAGGTCTTGTGGGGTTCTCTCAGCATGCAAAAGTGGTAGATAGGTCAAGGTAGAACATGTAGAGAACCAGTGGCAAGGTCATGTGGTCCCAAAGCTCAAAAGCTCATCGTTACCATGTAGCAATTAAACAAGGATGTCAGGTTTTTCTTGACATCATGTGGACAACCGTGGACGCACAAAATACTTAAACAATTTGTTAAACAACGTAGATCCTTTCATAATTCCACTTATTCCATAAAGGGTCGCACACACACAACCACACTCATTCATCCTACAGGCAATTTGGGACTGCAAATTAACCTAATCTGATCATCTTTGGACTGTGGGAGGAAAACCGGAGTTCCCGGAGGAAACCCACCAAGCATGGGGAGAACATGCACACTCCACGCACACAGACCCAAGGTGGGAGTCGAATCCGGATCCTGGAGGTGTGAGGCCCCAGGGCCATAACCCCTACACCACTGTGTCGCCTGGTTTTGATTCATGGATGGCTAAATACAGCCATTAATCAGCAAATAATCTAGGAAAAATGTAAATTATTTGCCATGAGTTAAAAACATTTTCAAGAGCTACAAGGTCTGAATAGCAGCTGAACCATGACTACTTTTATTTTGAAACCCGTGGTCAAGGAGAGAGAGCTCGAGCTCGAGCTTTCCGGTCGTGCAGTCTAAACAACGGTAAGGCCTTCTGGTTTCCTCTGAGGCGCATGCGCAGTGCGGAAACAGGAGCGTTTGCTTGTGAACATTTTGCTTTCGTTCCTCAGTTGAGGTAATTATAGCGCGGAAATGTTAGTAATTTAGTTTATTATATTGCATATTCTAAAGAAATATATCTATATCTTAAAACTGAGCTGAACGGTATGTTTAGTAAGGAAAGTAAAATACAGTTCGTTTTTGTTGTAATGGTATTGCATCTTTGCTAATATCACAGCTAATGCTAGTTACTGTTTAGTTGTTCATTCAGAGGTCATTATTGTTTCATTACACATTTATATTTGTGATCGCTTTTCTGTGAGGATTTTCTTCTTCTTCGTATTATTATTATTATTATTATTATTATTATATTTAGCTATATAAAAGCGTGTTCGTGGTCTCTGTGGTGTGCTTGTTACGCGCAGTTTGTATGGTTCATGCTAGCACACCCTGCTCCTTCATGTTACTATAACATGGATAATGATTTTATATCCAGCCGTTTGTGATTAACTTTCTCCCCGTGTTGTTTATTTTGAGATTTCGGACAAGATGCAGGCTTCCGGTTTTCAGCAGAAGAAAAATAAAGCGGGAAAGGTGAGTGCGTGCTGCGTTATAGTGTAGATCAGGTCAGATGTTGGCATCCTGCTGGTGTTTGTTAGTGATGCAGTGTTGTGTTAAACCTGCTTCCTCATTAAAATCACAGTATTCCGATACTGATAAAATCCAGAGCTCCATCATATTATTTACAGATTTGATCTGTATCGTGATTCTTTAAGTATTATGATTTTGTAAATATCCTGATCCGATTCGATATTATTGATTTTGTCACAATGTTAATCCACACATGATGCTGTGCTGCCTGCTAATGTAATCATTTACAGCACCACCTGTAGGATCGTAGAGGAACTGCAACATTTTGCCACCTCAAATGCAAACCTAAAATAAACATCAGCTACAACATTATGACCACCTGCTTAATATTGAATTGGTCTTCTGTTCTACAACCAAAACCCTAATGCAATGTGTCATGACACCTTCAAGCATTAATCTTTTCAGCACTTTGAGCTACAGTATCTCTTCTATTGAACCGGACTACACTGACTGGCCAGCCTTCACTTCCCACATGCATAAGTGAGTTCTGGCTGCCCATCACCCTTGTTGCCGGTTTTCCTTTTTTGGCATACTTTTGGCAGGCCATGACCACTTGAGGACTGTGAATCTCCAACAAGAGCTGCAGTTTTGGAGTTGCTCAGATCCAGTCATCTAGGCATCACAATTTGATCCTTGCGCTTGGCCTTAAAAAAAATGTTTTTTGCCTTCACCACATCAATTTCAGGGGCAAAATGTTCACTTGCTGCCTAACAAATCCAACCATCTTCCAGGCTCCAATGTAATGAGCAATTATAACTTTAGCTGTTAATGTTCTCAAATTGCTGAAAAGATTAATGCTGGTTCCAGTAGAAAGTTGTCAGAAAGCAAAATGCAGCACTGTTTAGGTTGGAGAAGGGGACCTACTCAATATTAGACAGGCGGTCATAATGTTATGGCCGATTGGTGTACGATCCCAATCAAAAGTTTGGACACAAGTTTGGATTTATATTCTACACTCTTGGACAATAATGGAAATAATACTTTAAAACTTTGAAATAGTACATATGGTGTTGGGTATATAAGCAATAAATACGTTTAGAGTTACCAGCATCGAAAATCACCAGTTAACCTTGTCTCAAATTAGAGCTTTTATGAAGGCTTTACAGAACATGAGTACGGAGGAGACGCATCTCAATATCAACTGTTCAATGGACACAAGTGCATTTTTGACGCATTCGGAATTGTTTGACAATGTAGAGAGAAATAAAAATCAGGAAAGACTATGGAATTAGAAGAGGTGTCCAAACTTTTGACCAGTACCGTATGTGTGAGTGTATGTGTGGCATTAGGAGAAAGCAGACAGTTATCTGTATTGATTAATGCCAGCCAACGCACTAAAGACAGAAATCTTTGGAAAACTATATAGTTTCATTTGTTGTTAACATGTCAATGTTAGCACTGTGGGCCTGTACCATAGTATAATTATATTGGGCTTATTTTGGGTTTGTTTTTTTTAGGTTGCTTGTCAACAATTGAATTATTGTTGGGGAATTTTGTCATCATTTTGCCTGAACTTAATGTCACCTAATTTTCCTACAGAGAAACTCCTTTTATTGGGGTTATGTGGTAATGAATTAGGGTGTGGATTATAAAGTGATTGACATCGAGCACAGATCTAAAGCTCTGGACAGTTCTATACGAAAGACACATAAACAGTCGGCCAGTAACTGAAATTGGCCGGTTTTGGTGTGATTGGCCATGGCTGGCAATCGGCTGGTGATAAACAGTAGCCTCTGTTGTTCAAGTCAGATCAACACACATGCAAATCTAAATGGAGAAGCAGAAAAAAATGTTTGCCCTATTATCTGAAGATCTTGTGTTTAACCCCTGGCTAAGCTTATGAAGCAGACTGACAGTCCTCTCAGGGGTGTGTGAGGAGTGGTACATTTTCACTCTCACCTTAAGAGCACTTTCTTTCAGGTGTTTTTCACCACCCCATAATGGTGCATGAGCTGCATTTTAAAAGGTGCAGTCATCCCCAAAGGGAGCAGGATACACAGATCAGCCACCATATTAATCCCACATAGCATTAACAAATTAACATTGAATATCAACTATATAACAGTAAGCTGTTGACAGTTTACTGGGCTCCCAAGGCTTATTTATGTCTATGGGAGCGAAAGCTAGCCTGTCTGGTCTGATCCCACAGAAAAGCTAATGTGGCACAAATTTCTGGACACCTAGTGCACTGCAGTCTGCTGCGCATGTGGCCCTGCAGCGCATGTGGCCCTGCAGGCAAAGAGCCCGAGGCTGTGCTGGACAAACATGGCCGATTTATGGAGGCTCCATCCCGCAATCCACAGCACCCAGAGGATGTACTGCCTCTGCCCTGGTGGCAGACACCACAGGACACCCCCAGAATCATGCCCAGGTGGCACATGAGGAACCTACACGATACTGGGCACAATGTTTTCATTGTAATGTTGTGACTGATTGGTGTATTTTTACTTTGTTCCTTAATTTGTTTATACATTACTTTTACATTTTTTCGAAACGTTTTAAACTTTTTAATTAACAACATGACATGGGTGAGCCGATGCACTGTTACTTCAGGTAATGAATTCTGGTTGTGCAAACAAGTTTCAAGTACTAGTACGTGATTGTGGGCCATGCTCTGGCTCCAAGGTCTCTTCAGCCCCGAAAACATACCATTTCTACCTATATATACAGGCACTGGTTTAAAACTGAGCCCATCAGTACAGAATATGATTATTGTGATGTGGTCAAAGTTGTTTTATTGGCATTTTGACCTTGTATTTAAAAAAAAAAAAAAAAAAAAAAAAAAAAAAAAAAGTGTACAAGTTCAGTTGGAAGTATTTTTTATTATGAAAGTCGTCTACTTCCAACTTTATTAGCAATTAGTCCTTCACCTACATTGTGGAAACTTAAGTAACATAAATTAGCAACAATTATAGCTGTCTGCAGTTTTAGACATGCTAAGCACTTGGACTCAAACAATTAGTTTTTTAAATGGATATTTTTTCTTCAGCTTCATTCCTAAATGTCTGACTAGATTTTATAAGTCCTCCAAGTGATATGGTGTGCAAGTCCGAGGTTTTAAAAAAAAATTTTTCTTTCAGAGCATTATTATGCTTTATCTGTATTGGTAATAAATATTGAGAAAAATAAAATGTCTAGACTTTTCGAGTGCTGTGTATGCATTGCATAACATAAAGCTCTCGATAACAGAATGGCAACCAAGATCTTCATTGCATGATCACATGAGGAATTGAGGACGGATACTTCTCAGGGGTCATAATCCCTATTAATCCCCATAGTCTCCTCTTGTTTTTATTATTATTTATTACTGGGGCACAGGTGCATATGCAGTGTTAAGCATAAACACTGCAGCATTCTACAGTATTTTTTATTTATTAGTCATGGACTGTTATTTTCATGTTTGCCTAAATAATTGTCATGCTTTAGAGGGAAGAAACAGATTGCTGTTCTTCCTGGACAAGTCTATGACTAACTGGGGAGAGTACATTTGTGACTCCATAACCTTCATAGTTAAGAACAGCCTCCTCTGCTAATGGAGCCTGTCAAAGTGGAGGATGGTCCACAGTAGAGTTTGGGTATTGTTCCCAACCTCACATGCTGTTCTGTTTCTCTAATTACTCTTTATTTCTCTCTCTCTCTTTGACGGGTTTACTTGTCATCTATGACAGAAAAAGCAGCAGGTCAACGGTGATATAGGTAAGTCTTGCCCTCAACGCTCAGCTCTCTGTTTTTTGACCTTCAGCACTTTCTGGCCTTGGTGATGTCATCGCCACGTGCTATGTCTGAGGTCTCCAGAGCTTTAATTTAACAAACAGAATCAGCCCTTAGGTCTGTGTTTGGATTTTAACAAAGTGAATAGAGTTGTCTTTTATTTTCCTAACATTATTATTGCAGGGTGTCCATAGGTCCATGAAATTTATACACATGTAGGTAGTCACAGGTGAAATTTTCAACTCGTTTACCAACATGCATTTTAAGATATTGTCAATTTTATATTGGTAAAAAATATAATCCGACACTGTAAAAATCCTGTGTAGTACCATTTAAAATTTTTATTTATATTTTTAATAAAAAGAACACAAACACATTACTGTGGCCATTACTGGGATGCATCACTTATTAAATCAACAAATGGACAAAAGCTAACAGTTAAGGAGCTGAAGATATTCCATGCAAGGACATGTGAAGCTGTTCACCGGACAACCAAAGTCTGGGTACGTTACAAAGCTGGATTTTATAGAAACTTGGCCAAAAAATTGCCAAAAGAGATTTACGAGACAGCATTTTCCAGCCTAGTGAGACCAAAACCTTTTCTTCTTTAAACCAAGTATGACCCTGGAGTGAAGCATGGTACTGGTAGCATCATGTTGTGTGGATACTTCTCATCAGGAGGGACTAGCAAGTTGAAGAGATTTCGAAGACAAGCAAATCAGTTTCATGCAAGTGATGCTCATTGAAATGATGCAAAGTTCCAGGTGAACTTGCTTGTCAGAGTTCATTAAAGAGAAATGGTGCACTCTACATGCAAGGGTAGAAGTTCAGCATCTAACTGGATTTTGTTCCTAAACATATTGCCAGAGCTCCCAAGAAGTGGTTCAATAACAATATTGAACAAGATGGTGGAATGACTAGGAATGACCTTTCCAGACTTGCAGCTGGAACTGAAGCCGAAGGTGGTTGTATCAAGCATTGACCTGGAGGTTGAATACCAACAGATTTCAGCCTTTTTTTTCTTTGTGTTTGTGTTTGGCTCCACCAACTCAACATTCAAACCAAATACATTCCGAGTTATAACACTAAAATGCTTAAGCTTTGATACAAATTTTTGTAATGAGACAATTACAAATTAAATATTTATTAAATGTTTAACTTGAAACATGCAGACACCCTGTATGAACTTGTCTGAACAACATTAGAAACAATTGTCCTGGACCACTAACTGAATATCTGTTTTGGGGTGTCTGAGTTATGTAACCTGAGTTAATGAACATTTCAAGCTCCAAATAACTCCAGGAGGGTGTATACTTTAGAGTACATTAATTAATGGACGCCTTGGTGTACATAACCCATGTGTTCTGATAGTTCACTGTGGCTCCTGGTCATTTGTTGGACTCATCCTCATGCGTTGTCCACTACAAGGGCTGTGTATGTTGGACAACCCTGGTGGGCAGTGTTCCAGAGAGATGTGTTCCAAAGTCAGTTCAAACATGAACTGTTTCAGCTTCTATACTTGTATAATGCCCTTTACTGGACATTGCTGTTTTGCAGACATGTATAGGCCTACTGGTTAAATCTAGAATGTAAGTTCCTTGGTCACATCCTGAATTTCTGGAGGACCACAAAGAACACAAATATTGTAGTTGCAACGTGATTGACCCCATACCAGTGCTTCTTCGGTGGACATTTTGACCAGTGGAAGGCATCGGGCCCCATTTGCATTGGACATTTCTTGTGATCATCTCAATCTGTGCCTTTAATTTCCTTGGTATCAGAATGAGTGTTGTGCTTATCCAGAAAGCCTAATCATCTTGAATTTATGGAGCAATGCTAACAAGCCAGTTCTCCATGAGTTACAAAGTTCTGCAAAACATCAGACATGATGTCTAAGACAATGTGTGAACTGTGTTCACTGAAAAAATGGAAATCTAAAAATGTTAAATCTGATCCAGTACCAATCTACAGAATCAGCCAAATACCAGCACCAATATTGGATTGGGACATCCCTATTTGGTTGTTTTGAGCAATAGTTTTAATTAGGACTGAGTTTTATATGTTGTTCAGCAATGATGTTTCAAAAGTGGCTCACTTGCTTTGTCACAATTTCTTTCCCACTCTTGATGTCTATGTGGAATGAGTAGTGGATTAAAATATAAAGTGGATTTAAAATTGACAGTCAATTTCTTGATCATGTAGTATCATTCTATATGTGGTATAATTTTATTTTTTGTAACTTCCTTCAGTGTTCACTAAGCAAGGAACCTTTCACACCATTCCTTCTCTCGCCAAACGGCTGAAAGCTGTCACAGATCCAGTTATTGGTATGTAATATATTCTTAATTTAAAAGCTAACCACATTGTGGAAATGCACAAGTACTGAGGGTGTGTGTGTGTGTGTGTGTGTGTAGGCCTACAATATATATGGGAGTATCGCAGCCCTAGCAAGTCCGTACCCCCCCATTACCAGTGTCGACTGTGTAAGGTACAGTGGCTGCAGAACGAGATGGCTGCTCATATTACTGGATGGAGGCATTGTTTTAAATATTTGGTAAGACCTTTTAGTTCTCAAATCAGATGTACTTCACCCCTTTTTTTATTTAGTAAAGATAGTCTGTGAAAAAACACATCCATAAGTGCTTTAAGAGTTTTAAATCTTATTTGATTAACAGAAACATGCTCACGCTGAAAAAATTCCTCATGAAGAAGAGCAAGTAGCAAAGAACCCAGCAAACAAAAAGGAGATGAAAGCGGCTGCTGCTCAAGTGGAGCAGACCGAGGGCAGAGGTCAAATCAAGGTGAGAAATAGAGAGTAAAGTATAATCATGCACACTTAATTTACTCTTATCTGCTCTAATGTGCATAAAATCTAAAAAGTAGAAAAAAAAGATTCTAAGAAATCATTCCTTAGGCATGTGTTTGTGTAGGGATTAGAAAATATGCACCAATCAATCAGCCAGTGACTGAAGGTATACAAATAGCTCTTTCCTCCCACCCCATAACTCAACTCCCAGCTTCATAGCTGTCAACTAATTTTCAATTGGATTTAATTTAAAATTAGCTTTTACTCTGGAACACTTTTATTTCTTTTTCTTTTTTAGGTTTGTTTGAGTGAATAAATTAAAGTCCTATAACCTTCTGTAGTTTTAATAATCCATCCTTTAGTATAAACATACAGTTTAAGTAGTAGTGTATGTTGACAAATGTTTTTAGAAAGAAAGACAAAAGATCCATCATTATCCAATAAGCATCTCTAGTAGCTTCTTGTTAGTAACTTCCTTTTTCAGGGTGTAGGCTTAAACCTTGCTAACCTGCTAATCTTCAGCTCTTAGTGGAGTCATGTATGCAAGATACCTTAATGAGTGATGCAAAATGTGTCTAGAATGTACTCCATTTCAGGTCAATTTCAGAGATGAGGAAAACTCTTTTTGAGTTTTGGTATAGCCATGCTGGATCTGTTACTGGGTTTTTCGCTGATCAAGATACAGCACATGGTCTATGAGCTTGCAAAATTTACACTTATGAAGGAATGGCACACCTTATGCATCATGCGGTCTCACCTCACCTCTTTGCTGCCGCACATCATACAAACTTATTCTGGGCTATTTCACACACAACTAGGGCAACCGCTCCACTGTCAGTGTTGTAGTTAAAGAGTTTGATTTCTATTAATTAGGTAGAATAGCTATTGTCAGAATAAATTTCACAACTCTGGCATTGTACCGAGGTATATACAGTTGTGTTCAAAGGTTTGAATACTGGGAGAATGAAAACGAGTGAAAAGGAAAAACTAATTTATTGTATTTCTTATAGGTCTTGAGTTCATATGAAAGGCAGAACAGAATGGCACAATAATCAAACTGACAATAAAGAAAATGAGGAAGTAATCCCTGTTCAAAAGTTTGCCTACCTTTAGTGATGGCATGCAGGCTTTTGTAATAATTGTGCATAAGGTCCTTAATTCTCTCAAGTGGTAGAGCTGGCCATGCTTCTTTGTAAAATGAGCCCTGAAAACCTTTTGGGTTGTATTGCATGAGCTGCACCTTTGACAAAATCTCCTCAAATTGGCTCAATGATCTTGAGGTCAGGAGACTGTGATGGCAGCTCCAGAACCTTCACCTTTTTCTGCGGAGGCCATTGGAGGGTAGACTTGGCCTTTTGCTTTGAATCATTGTCATTTTGGAACATCCAAGACCATCCCATGTGCAGCTTACGTGATATAGACTGCAAATTGTCTGCCGGTATTTTTGACTAACTTCCCGGTGCCCCTGGAGCTCAAACAGCACCAAAACATAAGAGATCGACCACCATGCTTTACAGTGGTGGGGATGGTGTACTTTTCACCATAAACATAACCTTTATGATTGTGTCTAGAAAGTAAAATTTTAGTCTCATCACTCCAAATGACTCTGCTCCTTTATCAGAGTTTGAACAGTACTGACTGGCATTTACGTGTTGAGAGATACTTTAGTATCCTTTTCATTGGATATAATTGTGTATCATTAGTCATTGTGTATAATAAATTTTTCAATATCGTACAAATTTCAAACCGGCAGTGATGCACAGTTCTCTTTTCTTTTCAGGTTGTCAATAGGGAACCTGCTGATATGCCAGTCTTTCAGGACATGAGTAAGTCCTGCCTTAATTTAAATGCGTATAATTTTTTTGTACACTATCAGAAAATGCTATTTTGGAATTATTACATAGCTCTTAGAAATCATTGTTACTTTCGTCTAATAATTTTACATTTTCATGTGGAGATTACATTCCATGTTCTTGATTTCTATATATTTGTTTTGTTTAAACATGGGAGTACTGTGACCTACATACTGCAACATGTACAGTAGTTTGTGTGTAGGAAAATGCAAAAATAATTATGTATTCGCTGTGTATTTACTCTCTGCCCTTTGTGTGTGCATCAGAGTCTGCATTTCCCCCTGGACCTACAAGTCTGCTTGGACCAATTCCTGGAGCATTTCACCCAGGTATGTTTGTCTGTAAATGTATTAAGGGTTTCTTAGGATGTTGTGCACATAAAGGCCCTGGGATAGTTTCTGAGAACACTTGACCCCAAAGTTTGGATCATTTAGATCAATGAGAACACAATGGTTCCACGCTCAGGAACCGTGCCTGAGTTCGCTGGAAAAGTTGGTCTTGGGAACGATACAGCATACTCTGGCATGGATCAGTTGTGGGAGCTGATCACGTCTGAGAAAAGAAGTAGATACAGTATAACCTTGGATTACGAGCATAATCCATTCTGGAAGTGGGCTCGTATTTCAAAACACTTGTAAACCAAATCGAATTTTCTCACAAGAAATAATGGAAACTCAAATTATTCATTCCACAGCCCAAAAAAATAAATACATAAAAATAATTAATACAAAATATAAAGTAAAAATAAATTAACCTGCACTTTACCTTAAAAAAAGTAAAAATCAATCCCGACAGATAAGTGTTTCCGTTTGCTGTGTGTGCGAGGCTAAAGTAAGAAGCCCCTCCCCTCTCGTCTTACACAGTTACCCTTCCTCTACTCTTTTCACACACGCGCACATGATGGAAGCACTGTTTAATCTGAAAAATAAACAAGAAATCTCTGACACTCAAGCAACACACTAACAATCACTGCTGTAAAGTAAAAATAAAACAAATGAACCTGCACTTTACCTTTTGTACTCCCAATTCGAGGTTTCACTATAGTTTAGACGTTAATGCTAACTTCCTAGTTCTCTTATTCTCTGTGTGGTTTAATGGTAGCTCACAACCCAAGTAGTTTCATACTGCCACCTGCTGTATTGGAGTGTGTAAATGGTCTAGCATACCTGAGACCAGAGATATAATGTGAATGAATATAATTCACATATAATGTGAATGCTGGCTAGTGGGGAGGGCGAAGCAAACAGACAAAACATGTTCCTGGGCACAGCGCAAATCAATTGTGCTTAGTGTAAAAATAGTGTCAGAAAAAGCACTGTTGGATATTGTTTCCCTTTTTGAGTAAATTAAAAAAACTATTTTGCATTTTGAGTTTCTGCAGGTAGACCTTTGGGTGGTGGATATTTGGACACACCTTTTGAGGAGGAGTTCCCACCACGCGGTGGCATGATGTCTGATTATCATGGTGGCCCAGGTGATGCACATATAAGGAGCCCTGACCGCTACGGTAATTAAAATTATTTACCTTTGTCAGGGAAGTGAAAAACAGAAAGATGGGCAAAAAAGCAATTTCTTATTGTAATCTGTGTGACTGGTAGATCCTTAGAAAAACCTGATAAAGAGCACTCGGGACTAGTTAATGTTAATGACAGTAACTCAAAAGACACAGCAGAGACGATGCTGCAGTAGAGTTGGTAGAAGTCTGTGAATGTACGTAATAGGGGTGGGCGGTATACACGGTTAAACGGTAGAAATTTGTCAACCGATAGAGATTTTGGTCTATCGTCTTAATCGCGGTTGAGATCACGTGACGTTGCACGTTACGTAACCACGCAATACACAATTACACATCCATTTCTATGGGAAGCCAAACACATCTAAAGTGGGACGAAACCGTGGCACCCGATTGAGCCGGCGTGGGCAGAACAAATATCCAGACCCGGTGGATCACGCAGCACCGACCAACTTGAGCAGCGCTGCTCGAATCAAAAACCTGTGCGACGCTGATAGAAATAGACCGCGCCGACAATCAGCATACATTTTACCCCACTGGGATGCGCATGTACAAACCAGGGTTTGACATTGCCACTCGCCCACCCACCAAATGCGGGTAAAATTGGCGGGTAATAACTTTAGTCTCACTAGCCACTTTGGCGGGTAGTTTATTCTTTGGTATGACAATATATTTTTGTTGTAGTTGTCTCATCCGATATAATAAACGCATTGCAGCATAATATTACGCACATAAAACGCACATGAATGTAATGATGACATTTAGTGCCTCTCTCTCCACATGTTCACACATGCATTGTGTGTGTGTGTGTGTGTGTGTGTGTGTGTGTGTGTGTGTGCGCGCGCACACACTAGTGATGGGTCGTTCATGAACGATTCATTCTTTTTGAACGAATCTTTAACATGACTCTGATGAATGAGTCTTCTCGGAGAGTGATTCGTTCATTTTCTATTTGGTGCGCATGCGCAAAGCATCGCGAAACCTCCGTGTGTTATATACAGGAAACAGTATTGAGCGATTCTCAGCAATACGTTTTCAAGTCTGAAGTCGTTCGTTCTTTTAACACGTGACTCCCATAGACGCTATGCGGTGCAATAGATTCAAAAGAACGAACGACTCAGAAGATATGAGAGGTGAGCTGCTCGTTCTGTTTAGTACTTATCACAATTTCATGTGGTAAGAGCCTTGAATTTAAGTTCAATAAGCAGAATATCCTGTTCATGTTTGCATGTTTTTATATTGGGAGCTATCTTAACAGTACTGAATACTTGACTACTACTATAGTGATAGTGTATGCTGCCATTTCTAAGTAAATCTAGATATAACGAACATTAACATATCATGGTGAAGAAAAAATGCGATTTTCTGATACAAACCAGGCATGGCAAGGCGGAAACAGTATTAAACAGTCCTGACATTTTAAATAAATTGCTTTTAAATAAAAAACAGTGGGTCGCGCAGGTTTGTGATTCTGCTCAATTTGGTCCGCGCTGCGCGATCCACCGGGCTGCACAAATAAACCAGATCATCTCTGCGTTATTCAGATAGTCGCGCGATATTTGGTTCAATCGGGTGCCACGGTTTCGTCCCACTTTTGATGTGTTTGGCTTCACATACACTTCGACAATGGAAGAAGACGGTGCAGCAGCAGTGAGTTTGCTTACATGTGACAAAACCGACAACGATGTGATTGTAAAGAATAAAGGTGCATCGTCTGTGTTGTGGAATTGGTTTGTGTATAAGACAAGTGATACGAATGAGATGAACGTGATTTGGAAGGTACGCGAGCGCACTGTTTTAACAAGTGGTGGAAACACGTCAAACCTTTTCTATCATCTCTGAAATCCAAGCATCCAAACGAATATGGCCAAAGTAAAAAAAAATAATGCGTCAAACCTCAGCAATTCACAGTTTAAATAAAATTACATTATTTAAAACAGTTTTTTTGTGTTTGAATTTTTATTAATGCATTTTTAGATACAAATTGCTCTATTGGGATATATATCGTTATCGAGGTAGAAAATAGCTTCTACCGTGATGGAAGATTTTGGTTATATCGCCCACCCCTAGTACATAAGTGCTTCAGCCAGGGCCCAGACTATCTGAGCAATGGCCATTGTAATCACCATCTCTCAGCCCAGTTGAACACCTAGAATGAGATATTGGACTTTTGTATTAGACATCACTCTTTAGTACCATTATAATTTTTCTAAGGCATATGTATAAAAGAACGGTGATCTGTGCTTAGTTACATTCCAAAAACTCTATGCCAAGGCGCACTGAAATGATTCTAGCATTTTGTAGTGGTTCAAAACCTTGCCTGTTTTTCCCTTTACTTGGTTACCTGTGTGTGTGTATATATAGTAAACATGGACTTCATGTCAATTAGGGCTGGGCCGATAAACAATATCATATGGAATCGCGATTTATTTGATTTTAAAGACGATGAAAAGCTCTAGACATTTTTTGCTCGATATGGATTAATCTAAGAGCCAAACACACAGCAGAACAATACGACAACAACCAATCAGCGTGCAACTTGCACGTGTCGTGCTGGTCAAAGTTAATTTCCTACCGCACTTTGCGAAGCAAACGACACTAAAATGAGTGGAAGCAGCGACGAAAGTGAATCTAACCTCGAGTTATTATCCAAACATGTTGAAATTGTAGACAAAAAAGGTAGTAAGAACTGTTATATGAACGCATCACCCACACGACCACACTGAGCATGATAATTCGGGCCGATGCTACTCCGTCAACTAGCAGGGCTAGCAGTGGGGCTGTACCAAAGCAGATATCGATCGTGTCGTCTTTCTTGGCCATTACACATTATGATAGGTGTTCCAAAAGGAGCAAGGATATAACCAGGGCCGTTTCTAACTTTGTAGCGAAAGATATGATGCCCCTAAGCACACGAGGCTGAAGTTAGCTCCTTATTCGCAGCTTCCGATTCGTTTGGCTTCTTATTGCGCAGCGTCTCACTCTGCAGCTGAAGTTTAGCTCCTTATTCGCCTTGTTACTAACGGGAGTGTTCACGTTGGCGAAAGCTGCGCAGTTTATCAATAAAACGTTATTTTGGTGGCTTAAACCATTCTGGCCAAGCAAATATGAACTATACAACACATAGGAGGTACCCAAGTATATAGTAAAAGTGAAATTGTCTTGGCCCAGATTGATAGCTGCATAATTCATTCCATTTTTGTTGTCATTTATTGCTTAAGCCATTATGTCAGTTTATTGGGGCCGTGTGAAATAGCCTTCATTTAACTCTGAATTGTGGGATAAAAAGACAGCCCTAGTGTGTGTGGTCTAAATGTTGTTTCTCATTATTGTTTAAAAATCTCAAAACATTGTAATCACAAGATTTATTTTTTTTTATAAAAACCTTTGCCTTGTAAAGATTCTGAGCATGTGCCTATAGTATCTTAATTTTTAAGGCCAAATTTGTCATCTGTTTTTGTTAATATACTATACTTTAAAATGTAATTTAATGAACCCTTCAGTCATTGTTGGGATACTCTTTTTTAAAGGTGGCAGCATTAACAGCTTATATCGAAATATATATCGTTATCGTTCAATATGGGGAAAAATTATCGAGATTACTTTTTTGCCATATCGCCCAGCCCTAATGTCAACTCAAGTTGTTTTAAGTCTCTCCAGTTCTTTAGTGCTCTGGAACAGTTATGGGTAATGGTGCAGATCTTATAGTTTTGCCATCTGACAGCAATACTTTATTTCCGAGCCAGGACCAGACAGAATGATGGGAAGTCCAGAGAGCATGCAGCTTTTATCCAACAGTAGGTCCATGCACATGGGCTCAGATGGTTTTGGAATGGGTCTACAAAACGAGGACATGGACAGACCTTACTCTGATGATCTGCCAGTAAACACAAACAGAATGAGAAGCTCTCAAGGCCCAGACTCCTCCAGCACCCTCTCAACACTTCTCAGATGCCTGGTATAGCTCTCTCTCTCTCTAAATTTTTTTTTTGGGTCAACATTGAAAAACTTATTTATATTGCAGTTAAAGATTCTGGTTTCTGGCACTGCTACTTTAATAAAATAAAAATAAAAACTTTTTGGGTGTAATTCCACTCACATATGATACCAAGTTAAATGCTTAAGTCTTGTTTATTTTAGGACACATTCCGCATTGAGTGTGAAGACGATGCTCAGATTGTGCTGAAGATCACGCAGAAGCTCACGGATGTCTTGATGGAATACCGCCTCAGGACGATCTCCTCGGTAACAAACTTAACTGGGATACTTGGGGACAGTCAAATAAGGATTAGATGTCTGTGAAATTTTGACTATTTCTCCTGAAAAGTTTAGGTGGTGGATTAATAAGGTCGTTTGGTTGAAAGTGGATTCAACTAGTGGTTGACTACGTTAAATTAAAGAAACATAAGGAAAGGGATACGTCACTACTTCTGATGGAATGTAAACAAATGTGTACTGTCTCTTTCGTATTGTGCACTACAGTACAGATCAGTAACATTGATCCAAGTGATAATCAGTCCTTCGTATAAGTGAAAGGTATCATCATACCATACCATATCATCAGTGTCCTTGAGATGACCAGCAGCCGATGCACTTCCGTGTCTCACGTGTATACTCACTCCTGTTTCCTGACACTTCTACATGCAGTATTTGAGGTACTTCATGAGGAAGTTCAGTGTATAGTTACCTAGGGGGTAGTGACCATGAGGTGGCGATTTTCTGTCATAGAAGGTGTTTGTGCGTTGAACCTGTACTGTAACCTCACTAGTGAGGTAACAGTACAGTTTCGATGCCCAAGCCTGTACTGTTACCTCACTAGTGACACGTTGGGATAAGTGCATTAGTGTAGCAGGGAATCTATTCTATAGAGAAATTAAAGGGAGTCTTCTCCTATTATGCACATTCAGTCCTGGTTTGACTTGAAGGTGCCCCGTATTATTTACTAGATGTGCCCGCGAATGGAATTTACTTGCACACATTAGCGCATTTTTAAAAAAATTACATAAAATAAATATACATAAATAAACATACATAAATAAAATAAACATCTTATTGTGTTCTATTACTCAAATTGCATATCCCCAAATTATTTTTCTGCAATTATCTTCAATGTACAGACAAGCCAACTTTACTGTTTTATTATATGTCCAGGTCCTTCTCAAAAAATTAGCATATTGTGATGAAGTTCATTATTTTCTGTAATGTACTGATAAACATTAGACTTTCATATATTTTAGATTCATTACACACAACTGAAGTAGTTCAAGCCTTTTATTGTTTTAATATTGATGATTGTGGCATACAGCTCATGAAAACCCAAAATCCCTATCTCAAAAAATTAGCATATCATGAAAAGGTTCTCTAAACGAGCTATTAACCTAATCATCTGAATCAACTAATTAACTCTAAACACCTGCAAAAGATTCCTGAGGCTTTTAAAAACTCCCAGCCTGGTTCATTACTCAAAACCGCAATCATGGGTAAGACTGCCGACCTGACTGCTGTCCAGAAGGCCATCATTGACACCCTCAAGCAAGAGGGTAAGACACAGAAAGAAATTTCTGAACGAATAGGCTGTTCCCAGAGTGCTGTATCAAGGCACCTCAGTAGGAAGTCTGTGGGAAGGAAAAAGTGTGGCAGAAAACGCTGCACAACGAGAAGAGGTGACCGGGCCCTGAGGAAGATTGTGGAGAAGGACCGATTCCAGACCTTGGGGGACCTGCGGAAGCAGTGGACTGAGTCTGGAGTAGAAACATCCAGAGCCACCGTGTACAGGCGTGTGCAGGAAATGGGCTACAGGTTGCAAATTTTGCATGTCATTCGGAAATCAAGGTGCCAGAGTCTGGAGGAAGACTGGGGAGAGGGAAATGCCAAAATGCCTGAAGTCCAGTGTCAAGTACCCACAGTCAGTGATGGTCTGGGGTGCCATGTCAGCTGCTGGTGTTGGTCCACTGTGTTTTATCAAGGGCAGGGTCAATGCAACTAGCTATCAGGAGATTCTGGAGCACTTCATGCTTCCATCTGCTGAAAAGCTTTATGGGGAAGATTTCATTTTTCAGCACGACCTGGCACCTGCTCACAGTGCCAAAACCACTGGTAAATGGTTTACTGACCATGGTATTACTGTGCTCAATTGGCCTGCCAACTCTCCTGACCTGAACCCCATAGAGAATCTGTGGGATATTGTGAAGAGAGAGTTGAGAGACACAAGAGACAAGAATCTGCAAAAGGATTCCCGACCAAGTATTGAGTGCAGTATTGAACTTTATCACAATATGCTAATTTTTTGAGAAGGACCTGTATAGATAAATTTGCTTCGGCCACGAATACAGTACTTGGTCTCAAATATGGCATTAAACTAATTAAATACCTAACTCCGTGATGGCTAGCCTGTGGGATTACAATCCACATCAGATTTGCCTGACGTTCGGTTCACATTCATAATCTCAAATGACTTATCTGACTCTCTGAGACAAAATGACATCTGGGATTCCCCTCACGATTTAAAAGCGCAGAGACGACACTCTTACATTTGACACATGAGATTAAGTACTCCTTAGATGTGGTTTTTGGCCACATGATTGCTGTGTGGGAAAAGGGGACAAATTTAGTTAAGTGGATTTGTGTGCTTTACAATTACATTTAGGCATTTGGCAGACGCTCTTATTCAGAGCGACTTACATTTTTATCTCATTATACATCTGAGCAGTTGAGGGTTAAGGGCCTTGCTCAAGGGCCCAACAGTGGCAGTTTGGTGATTGTGGGATTTGAACCTGGGATCTTCCGAACCGTATTCCAATGCTACCCCTGGCCTATGATTGTGCTTTACAATTGTGTATGTGTCAAGAGCATACAAGACTCACTTTGTCAGACTTAAGAACAAATCGGACTTACAGAAATGCTCCAGGAATGGTACTCATGCGCAAGTCTGGGACTACCTGTACATGCAGTCTCGGGCCACATACAAAAATTATTCTAAATCTAAAATAAGTTAAATTTGTGTATTCAAACAGCCCAAGAAAATCACTTCTGTGACATAGTAGGGTTAAAAATTACATTTGAGTTACTTCAGGCTGGTAATGTGAACATAAAGGGATAATAAAAGGGATAGTTTCAGAGAATTTTATTTATTTTTTTACAAATAATACCAGAAGTTAATTGGGTCTTTCACGAAAACGTGAATGGTAAGTTATTTTCTTTCTTTGTTGGACAACTTCTGTTTCAACACTGAAGACAAACACAGGAAAACCGCGCGAGGCCTGAGGCATTGAGAGCGTTTTTTTTCTTCTCTGACGCATTTAATCAAGACTTTTACACCAAATATTTTAAAGATATTTATGTTGAATTACTTATAAATGTTTGCTTTGTGTTTTGTCTTCTCTTAGCCAGAAAGACAGACAGGCATGGTGGTAATAGTGCGTTTGCATGGTCTGAATATTGAAGCAGGACCTGAAGACATACGAAATTTCTTTCATGGCTTACCCATTCCTGAAGGAGGTGTCCATATCACCGGAGGCAAGATGGGTGAAGCGTTTATTATATTCAGTTCAGAGAGAGCCAGGCAATTGGCCATGCTGTGTTCTGGAAAGCAGCTTAGAGGCTCGACTGTTACGCTTTATAAAAGCAGCATGTCTGAGTTTAAAAACTCATTGGAGTTAAAGTTGAGGAAAAGGAAATGTCCTCCTGTGGTAAATGAACCTCAGACCACACAACCACCACCACCAACAACCACCCTAGAAATGTGCACCACCCTGTATATGGGTTTAGCGGCTATGGTACAGGAACTGCAGTCCAAGATCAAAATGGACCAATAGCTGTCAACACCAGTTAGTACCCCTGATGCACCCAAATCTCGTGAGAATTCAGTTGAATTGGGATAAGTGCATTAGTGTAGCAGAGAATCTATTCTATAGAGAAATTAAAGGGAGTCTTCTATTATGCACATTCAGTGCTGGTTTGACTTGAAGGTGCCCCGTATTATTTACTAGATGTGCCCGCGAGTGGAATTTACTTGCATGCTCATTAGCGTGTTTAAAAACTATTTACACTATCTGTTAAGTTTTGGAATTAGCTAAAATTGCATGACGGTGAAGTGTGCAGAATGAAGAAGTTAGACTGCGTTTATTAAGTAGATTTCGATTGCACACTCCTAAGCGTGTATTAAAAAATGTACAGTGCCATCTGTTGAATTTTTAGATAAACTGATTTTTTTTCAAGGTCCTTTTTTATGATACAAGGGTGTTTTCCATTTAAATGTCAAATTAGCAAATTTTCCCATGGACCAATTGCGATGGGAAAAAAAGAAAGGAAAAAAAAGAGCCTATGTTACCTCAAGCTTCAGCCAAATACAACTGTATAAAACCCTATTAAAATTTGTTCAGTAGTTTTTATGTGATGCGTGGACAGACAATAATAAAATAAACATCTTGATGTGTTCTATTACTCATCTTGCGTATCCCCAAATAATTTTTGTGCAAATATCTTCAATGTACAGACAAGCCAACTTTAGTTTTATTATATGTATAGATAAATTCGCTTCGGCCACGAATACAGTACTTGGTCTCAAATATGACATTAAACCATAATATGGCAAAAACAAATATGGCATTAAACTAAAATTAAACACCTAACTTCGTGATAGCTAGCCTGTGGGATTACAGTCCACATCAGATTTGCCTGACGTTCGGTTCACATTCATAATCACAAATGACTTGTCTGACTCTCTGAGACAAAATGACATCAGGGATTCCCCTTGCGATTTAAAAGCGCAGAGACAACACTTACATTTGACACATGAGATTAAGTACTCCTTAGATGTGATTATGGTTTTTGGCCACATGATGGCAGTGTGGGAAAAGGGGACAAATTTAGTCCAGTGGATTTGTGTGCTTTACAATTGTGTATGTGTCAAGAGCATACAAGACTCATTTTGTCAGACTTAAGAACAAATCGGACTTACAGACATACTCCAGGAATGGTACTCATGCGTAAGTCTGGGACTACCTGTATATGCAGTCTCGGGCCACATACAAAAATTATTCTGATCCAATCTAAAATAAATTAAATTTGTGTATTCAAACAGCCCTTGAAGATTTGTTCTGTGACATAGTAGGGTTAAAAATTACATTTGAGTTACTTCAGGCTGGTAATGTGAAGCCATTGCTTTTAGATAAGAAAAGCTTCCCCCATTAATCCTGGGAAGATGTAGGAGCTAACAATTCGAAAGGCAGTTAGGCTTTTTTTGGACTACCTTTCATTCATTGCATCATAGCAGTTTGAACTTGTCTCCTAACGATAAATCAAATACTTCGTCACTAAACCATTCTGGAATTTAAATTTGCTTATTGTTACTTCTGGGTCTGGATTTGCTCTTAATGATGCGCATGTTTAAACTTCTATCTACATACTCAGAAGCTTCTCTAATGATAATTTCATGTAATCAGTTTGCATTCTGCTTTGGATTATAAATAGGAATACATTTACTCCACGGGTTCCATATAGAATGTCACTTTTACTTAATCTAATATTTTGGCTTAAATATTGTGTTAATGTGTCTAATGTCTTATAGGGACCTAGTATGAGTTCTTCCCGCCTGTCACTGAACTCTGACAGATTCACCGGCAGTATGTCAGGTACTCCTTCAACATGAACATTCCACAGCCTTCTCATACACTTGACATACAGTATAGTTGTGATCAATTGAAAACTTTGTCTTCCAGGTCCTTCGAGATTCTATAACTGAGCCGTCCACATCATCCTGTTCATGATTATTCGACAACTGTTTTAACGTACTTCTCAGTATGATTAATCTTTTATGTTGTAGATTAAATAACATTTTCTTTGTATGGCATGTTTAAACATCAGGATTGGTCTGACTTTTGTCATTTGGAAAACCTACTGATTGTTGGCACATCTAGAGTTCTAGTACTATTTTGTACACTGATTTCAATAAAAAGTAAAAAAAAAAAAAAATTTTTTTTTAGGGCAGCCTTTTTTATATACTGTGTGTGTGCGTATATATATTTATTTCCTCCAGAATCTTCATCAGCTATTTAACTTTGGAAATGTAAGATTCCTAGGTAGTTTTGGCTATATTGTTAGCTAGATACTTGAGGCTAATCTTGAACATTTACTTCAAAACACCCAACTGTGCCTTTCAAATGGAGGTGGCAAGTCAGGAGTTATAGCTTCGGCTGATCAATCGGGAAGATGCAAATTTGATTCCTGGCACCCCCAAACTTCCACTGTTGTATCCTTAAGCAACACCCTTTACCCCATAACTGATTGGTTACATCCTGTCACAAGTTTACATTAGGTGGGGAAATAAAAATAAAAGCATCATCCCAGAGAGCAAATCCATAGACCAGCTTGATCAATTGATTCATCAAGAACTTGCACTTTGCTCTTTCACAAGAAGGCTCATACAATTTGCTAAAGGGTGCCTGAAAAGTGTGTACATTAAACTTGAGATTTGCTTTTCTATTCATAGGGACTTATTTTTACTTTCTTAATTCTTCCTGTTTAAAAATGACATTGTTAATGGTTGCCTTTTGTTAATCATCATGACACTATCATGACATATCTTATATTTGCATAAATTAGTTTTATTTAAAGAGAATTCCAAATAAACAGAGATAAGACATTTGGTTTATTGTGCAAACAGTAATGTGCAAGTATGCTGTATTATCTGCAACAGCAGTTGGGAAATGTTACATCACAAAGCCAGAATATACTAAACAACATTAAATATTTTAGATTGTTATTGTCCATGCAAAACAAAGCAAGTCCCAAATTATTTGAGTCTTATATACAGATTAATTTTGTTGTACAAGTGCTTCCTTTCCCATGTTTAAAAAAAGGGAATGAATGGTTTTCCACCATCCTTAATATTTTTTTTTAATGTTTGAAAAGGTACGTCACTTCCTTTTCCAGCTCAAAATGTATGTTCATGAGTTTTGTGCAGCAGGTCTTTCATTTGTTGCAGTGTAATGCAGGTAAGCAGAATTTGTTCTTGCTTAAAGTGATTTCCGTGTAGACTACGAGCCTCTCTTGCGCGTTCCTCACATCCAAACTGAATACAAGCCTCGCCTGTCCTGTTGCCGTCTTTATCCTTAAGCAATTTAATGTCCTCTTCACTGACGTCATACTTACTGAAGAATTCTTTCACTTCTGCTCGCCTCACAGCAGCAGGGAAATTCCGTGCGTAGATGCAGGACAAAACAGGCCGAGTTTGTGTACTGGCAGACAACGACCTTTCTGGTTCGGTATATCTGCTTTTATACAATAAGTTGTGCATTTTTTCCATAGTAATGGATGAAACATCAATTGTTTGTGAGCCAACAACACTCCCGTTCATGTTCATGGCTAAGGTAAATTCCTCCGGCTGTGTAAATATTATAAAGGCAGTAGACGTACGTTCCTTCCACTTGTTTAGTAGATGGAGTACTTTACTGTTTGGGATGTCTGGGCATGAGAACAGTCCTTTTATCTCAGTTTTGGTGACAGTTTTAGGAAGGTTCTTCACCATGACACAATACTCAGTATTACAAGATGGAGAGTTAGAACGGTGCCGTTTTGGTGATCTCCCAGAAGAACTTGGGGAATTTTTATAGCGCTCCACTGCATTTTCCCACATTCTTTCATGGGCCAGCCTGACCTCAATCGGAATGTCTGTTGGGCCACTATGGCTGTATTTCAGGCCCTCCTCAGCTTCTTTGAAACTAGCCATCTTCACTAGACAACAATGGTCTCGTCCTTGTAAACTATCTGTTATCACATCCACCACTCTGAGTCCTTTGAGAAGATGACACACTTCCTCCTTGGTGGTCGTGTGTGGAAGACCGTAAATACGAAGATAACCAGGTTTGCATGAGTCGACCTCTCTTTCTCCATCTTCTTGTTCCTCCACGTGATGTCCTTTAACCGTTACCTGATTCTTAACTGGCAGCATTTGATCAGGTATTGGACTCTTTTCAACTGAATTCTCACGAGATTTGGGTGCATCAGGGGTACTAACTGGTGTTGACAGCTCTTGGTCCATTTTGATCTTGGACTGCAGTTCCTGTACCATAGCCGCTAAACCCATATACAGGGTGGTGCACATTTCTAGGGTGGTTGTTGGTGGTGGTGGTTGTGTGGTCTGAGGTTCATTTACCACAGGAGGACATTTCCTTTTCCTCAACTTTAACTCCAATGAGTTTTTAAACTCAGACATGCTGCTTTTATAAAGCGTAACAGTCGAGCCTCTAAGCTGCTTTCCAGAATACAGCATGGCCAATTGTCTGGCTCTCTCTGAACTGAATATAATAAACGCTTCACCCATCTTGCCTCCGGTGATATGGACACCTCCTTCAGGAATGGGTAAGCCATGAAAGAAATTTCGTATGTCTTCAGGTCCTGCTTCAATATTCAGACCATGCAAACGCACTATTACCGCCATGCCTGTCTGTCTGGCTAAGAGAAGACAAAACACAAAGCAAACATTTATAAGTAATTCAACATAAATATCTTTAGAATATTTGGTGTAAAAGTCTTGATTTAAATGCGTCAGAGAAGAAGAAGAGAAAAAAAAATGCTCTCAGCGCCTCAGCCCTCCCGCGGTTTTCCTGTGTTTGTCTTCAGTGTTGAAACAGAAGTGGTCCAACGAAGAAAGAAAAAAAAAAGTGATATTGTCTCTTTAAATAACTTACCATTCACGTTTTCGTGAAAGACGCAATTAACTTGTGGTATTATTTGTAAAAATAATAATAATAAAATTCTCTGAAACTATCCGTCGGGGGAAAAAAAAAACGACACAGTAGGGTCGCGCACGCCGCTGCCTCTACATGAGCTCGCGTCAGAAAAATGGAACAGCGTTTTCTACGCGTGCAACTTTCTTTCTCGAGCACAGGAAGAGGCGGGGCTTACTCTTGCAGCTTCCGCTTGTGCATTTGCGCACCATGGCGACGGGGACGCTTAACTTCCCGGAGCTGCTTTACGTTTGTTTTTTCGTTCATATATTGAAAAATTCAAATACAATTAATTGCCAGCAGTTTTCTATTTCTTTTTTGCAACCGTCGGATTGCAGGGACCAAAATTATTTTGACATTTCGAGCTTGACTTGTGTGAAATGTGGACCGAACCAGGACAGAAGTACATCAGGTAACAGAAGCTAGCGATGCTACAATACTCCACAAAAGCTATTAAAACATACTTATGTCACTTTGTAGGTCAAATAAATAGGATATAAAACAGCAGAGTAAAACTGCAGCCTGGTTAGTGTGCTATTTATTAGATTTAGTCTCGCTGGCTGTGTAGCTTTTTGTTGGTTTGATTGATGGTTAACATTTGCTTGCTTTGTTAGACATGATAGCGTTAGCTAAGCGATATTTAACATTAATCTGATTTATACAGACCGAGAAATGCACGTGCGTATTCTTTAATGCAGGAATCTCTCTCTCTCTCAGCCGGCCAAAAAAAAATAAAAAATTATATGCATGTGGTTTGATGTATATTATATTATACTAATATATTAATGTAGTATAAAATTATGTTAATATAATGTATTATCATTCGTATTATCATATTTTTATCATAATACTTTCATATAGATCAATATTTAACCTTTAGAAATAAAGTGCTAAAATATTTATACAAGTTTTTGTCTTTTCCTGAATTGTGTATAAAATTTTTATTGGCTGTCTCTCTCTCTCGATAGATAGATAGATTGATCGATAGATAGATAGATACTTTATTGATCCCAAAGGAAATTCCAGATATCCAGGATCCATACAGACAGTAACACAAAGACAGGTTGTAGATTGCACACTGTATATCTTGCATATAATCAATACACACTAGTGCAATGAATCTAAGAACAAACACTGCAAGACCTATACAGTATGGAGTATATTAACAAAGCATATGCATCAAAAACCAAAAGTTAGAAATAATAATAAATAAACAACAGTGCAACAGCATTAATTGTGCAAAGAGCAGCATGATAGAGAAAATAAAATTTTGTTTGTGTGTAAATGGTCAAGTATGCAATGGTTAGAGTAACTGAGCAGACCCTGAAGCTAACAGATGAGAGTTGTGTGTAACACGTGATGTAAATAGCAAAGTAGCCTAGCCTAGAGTTAGATAAAATATATGGTGGCACGATGGTACTTCGGTTTCCTCCCACAGTCCAAAGACATGCAGACTATTTTAATTGGCTTTCCCAACAAGAGCATACCACTCAAGTTGAGAGTGGTTTAGGGAGTCTGAAACATCATTTTCACATATGGATTGGCCACCACAGAGTCCAAACCCATTGAGAATCTAATATATATATTCTGTGTCTATATATACAGTATCTCACAAAAGTGAGTACGCTCATCACATATGTTCTCAGGGGACAATACTATTATACAATGTGTAGCTTGTATACCGTAACAGTGCAAATTTACTTTCCATTAACAATAACTTACCATGCAGCCTTTATTGTCTAAATAAGTGACAACGAAAATGAGTACACCCTAAGTGAATGTGTCAAAACTATGTCCAAAGTGTCAATATTTTGTGTAAGTTCATCATTGTTATCTAGCACGGGGACGCTTATGGACATGAAATTCTTCAGAGCTGCACATGTTACTGGGATCCTCTTCCACTCCTCCATAATGATGTCACGAACCTGTTAGACACATGGTGCTTTGCCACCTTCTGCTTGAGGTGCTCAATAGGGTTCAGGTCTAGAGACTGTGGTGGAAATTAAATGAACAACTCTGGAAACTTTGCATCGTATTACAAGGGCAGAGGTTTATTATATAGCACTGGACATCTGTCACACACTCTCCTCTCAGTGCTTTATATATTCTTATGGAGCATGTCATCGTGACGCTCATAAAACACATAATGTGCCAAGCAACAACAGAGCTGGTAGCTCTGTGCAGATACTCAGACGAGTTTCATCTTCTGGAGCTGAGTTTTCTGTCAATGTACCTAAATCAAGGTCGTGACTCCCTGTACATCTTGTTCTTTCTTGCACTTATACACATTCCTAGTTCTGCAATGTTAAGTGACCCATGATAATACATGACTTTTAGTAAGACATACATAGTTGATTACATTTTTCTCGTACAAGACATACTTGGCCACTGACAAACACATGAACATGATGAATAGGTCATGTGACTTTGCATGGTTAAAGATATACAGCTGTTATCACATAGGGTGTACTCACTTTAGTTGCTAGCTATTTTGACAATAATGGCTGTATATTGAGTTATTGAGGACAGTTATAGAACTTTACTGTACTGTTATACAAGCTGCACATAGACTACTCTAAAATATATATAAATTTCATTCAGTGAAAAAAAAAAAGCTTTTTTTTTTCAGTTAGGCAGAAATTGTCCTTCTATTTTGCTTCATTATCAGTTTTAAAAAGTCACAAAATCTCAAGAAAATTAATCAAGTTGGTTAGATATACAGTGGAACCTCAGATTACGAGCATACCGCGTTCCTGAAGCGGGCTCATATTCCAAAACACTCGTAAATCAAATTAATTTATCCAATAAGAAATAATGGAAACTCAAATTATTCGTTCCACAGCCCAAAAAATAAATACATAAAAATAATTTATACAAAATACAAAGTAAAAATAAAACAAATTAACCTGCACTTTAGCTTTATAAAAAAGTAAAAATAAATCCCAACGGACAAGCGTTTCCGTTTGTATGCGCAGGCGCTCTGTGTCTGTCTGTCTGTGTGTGTGTGTGTGTGTGTGTGTGTGTGAGAGAGGCTAAAGTGAGGAGACTCTTGCTTTTATACAGACACACACACACATTAACGGAAAGACTGTTTTGTCTGAAAAATTAGCAAGGAACATAGGGTTAACTAGGGTTGGGTCTAGGGCTGTAACTGACGATTGTTTTGATAATCGATTAGTTGGTGGTTAATTTTTTTTCCCCGATTAATCGGATAAAACTAGACGCTTTCATTTGATGTTTTGCTTAACTATATAAAACCATAAATCAGGGTATTATTTATGTATAAAAGTAAAAAAAAAGCAATAGCCACATAGAGTTTAATGATCTTTAATTTTGACATTTAATCCTTATTTTATGTAAATCAACATTTTTGTTTTTACCAATAATTGCAGATGGCAAGGTGACTGTGTGTGTGTGTGTGTGTGTGTGTATATATATATTATTAGATTAGATAGATAGATATAATACACTGACATATTCAGTTGTTAAGAACGACCTCAATTTTAAATTCTTTTTAACAAATAAATATTTTAAATTGAAGTGTCTCTTGCTACATCCTTTTCACGGTTTATACATTATTTCGATCCTCTCGTGTATTTTATCCTTTTTTTGTTGTCTCAGTTAAAAAAAAATATATATAGACCATTTTGCTGGACATTCTCGTAAAAAATCGCTGCTACTGGGTTCACTCTGTTTATTTTGCCCTTTTTCCGCATTTCCCTGTGTATAGCATGTAGGATCATGGGATATTTCCGGTCCTCCGAAGTGTAAAATGAACGTGAAAAAAAACGCCCGTCACCAAAGCCCGTGTGAACCCTCTCACTGACTCCTATGTGTAGAAAATCCTCGGCGCTTCATCCGCGCTCACCGGACACTACGAACACCCGATTAGAGGCGTTTATGTAAACTGCTACCATACCTTGGAGGACTTGGGGCACGCGGTTTTTGCTGCAAACGCTTCTGTAACCTCCTTTGCGCGAGTGGCTGTGTACCTGTGTGTGTATTTGTGCATCATGTGGTCGCGCTCCTCAGTAACGTGAGCAGCCCAACTAATCGATAACGGCATTCGTTGACAACGAATTTCATTATCGATAATTATCGATTTTATCGATTAGTTGTTGCAGCCCTAGTTGGGTCGATAGACGATGCCATCGCCGATAGACATCACGATGCTGAGCCGGCATCGCGATCCTCCGCTCCGCCGCAGCAGCAACCAGCTTGCGAAAAACACACTTAATCACACTATATAGCCAAATGAAATGCATGCTTTCAATTTCCACATCTTTACTCATTTTATTATTATTATGAGGAAGTAATAACAAGGAAGTTGTTAGCGATCACAATACAAATTACAGTGAACTCCAAACGAATTACACGAACTTCATTTACATTATAAATGAGGCATACAAAAACAGCAGGAAAAAAAAATCTAAATAATTGTAATTAAATTAGATTAAATAAACTACACCAAATATGGCTTTTTCATGGTTTTACCATAACGAACAGAGCATGGAACAAAAAACTAATTTAAATATGAAGGTTTCTGGACAGAAATACTAACATGTTCACCTTTTCTGGCTTTAATAAGCTGCCAAGTGGAGTAACATTACCCGCTGTGCGGAACACACGTTCAGACGGAGCACTGCTAGCACATTTGCATAAATATTCTGCGGGATGTGAACACGCAAATGGGCATGTAAATTTGCAAAGTTCTACAAATCTTACACACCACTTCAGACGTATTTCGTGGCTGTCCTCTTTCATTCGGTTTAAAGCCAAAGTATTGCCAGATAGGTGAATTTGCACCTTTTTTATTAACCAAGTTTGTCGACGCTATTATAACGACACAGATCACTGTGCCTATTCATGCCAGAGTCCCGCAGAAAAAGTGATTGACAGATGGTAACTTATCTTTATTTATTTATGGTTTGGTTATGGGTAAAACAAAGACCATGCGGGTCAGGTAGTGGAAACGGTAGGCTACAATTAATTAATTCGTTATGAATTAATTATTTAATAACAACACCCCCTCTCTGCTTCACACACACATACACACACACACACACGCACTAAAGGCGAGAGAGTGTGTGTGAACTGGCATGGTGTCAAATTCTGCGCACGCACACATAACGACAGGCTGAATCAGAGTGGGAGAACATGGATTTTTAACCTCTAACGAGACTTTCTTTTGCTTTACACATGCACACACGTGTGTTATAAACTGTATACGCACGCTGTAAACATGCGCTTTCAAACACAACACAAAATAAAATATGTTTTATACACACACACACGTGGTCACAGTGTTATAGTAAACAGTACATGCGTGCACAGATGTTGATTATACCAGTGAGAGTTGCACACTAAGACCTAGCAGGTGAGAGAATTACCCACAATTCCGCAGCACTAGAGAGAGAAAAAAACGTTGGCTCAATTGTGAGCATGCAATGCTCGGGGTCAAAACTAGAAGCACATGCATGATGTGATACTCAGTACTCATAAACCAAGACTTGTTCGTTTTTCGAGTCAAAATTTATTAAAAATCTTTGCTCGTCTTGCGGAACACTCGCAAACCACATTACTCGTAATCCGAGGTTTCACTGTACATAAAAACAAGTTCTTTTTCATTATATTGCAATTGCATATTGTGTTATGTACTCTCCACAACAGGTTTGAACTGTGAGTGTCAACTGGGTTTCAAGGTCCTGAATAACAATGGAGGATACATAACCTGCCAAAGGTGCACAGACAAAACGGTACGAGATCATATGCCTAAGATCAAGCAAATAAGACGAGCACAGCAGTGGTCCTAAATGACCAGAATCGATTGTGCATCACAAACAGTAGTCTAGAGAATCGAGTCAAGCTTTATCTACCTTGATTCTGGATTATCGTGACTTTTATGATTTATTATATGTAAATATTATTCATTCATTCATTCATTTATTTATTCATTTACAAGGGAAATTAAATTTTTGCAGTAGACAAACTAAGCATGATGCATTGATACTGAATAGGACACAGTGTTGATATTGTAATAAATGAACACACTAACTCATATTTCGTAATATACAGTGCCTTGCAAAAGTATTCGGCCCCCTTGAGCTTTTCCACATTTTGTCACATTTCAGCCACAAACATGAATCAATTTTATTGGAATTCCACGTGAAAGACCAATACAAAGTGGTGTACACGTGAGAAGTGGAATGAAAATCATACTTGATTCCAAAAATTTTTTACATGTAAATAACTGCAAAGTGGGGTGTGCGTAATTATTCAGCCCCCTGAGTCAATACTTTGTAGAACCACCTTTTGCTGCAATTACAGCTGCCAGTCTTTTAGGGTATGTCTCTACCAGCTTTGCACATCTAGAGACTGAAATTCTTGCTCATTCTTCTTTGCAAAACAGCTCCAACTCAGTCAGATTAGATGGACAGCGTTTATGAACAGCAGTTTTCAGATCTTGCCACAGATTCTCGATTGGATTAAGATCTGGACTTTGACTGGGCCATTCTAACACATGGATATGTTTTGTTTTAAACCATTCCATTGTTGCCCTGGCTTTATGTTTAGAGTCGTTGTCCTGCTGGAAGGTGAACCTCCGCCCAGTCTCAAGTCTTTTGCAGACTCCAAGAGGTTTTCTTCCAAGATTGCCCAGTATATCTCCCCATCAACTCTGACCAGCTTCCCTGTCCCTGCTGAAGAGAAGCACCCCCAGAGCATGATGCTGCCACCACCATATTTGACAGAGGGATGGTGTGTTCAGAGTAATGTGCAGTGTTAGTTTTCCGCCACACATAGCGTTTTGCATTTTGGACAAAAAGTTCCACATGTTTGCTGTGTCCCCCACATGGCTTGTAGCAAACTGCAAACGGGACTTCTTATGGTTTTCTGTTAACAATGGCTTTCTTCTTGCCACTTTTCCATAAAGGCCAACTTTGTGCAGTGCACAACTACGAGTTGTCCTATGGACAGATTCCCCCACCTGAGCTGTAGATCTCTGCAGCTCGTCCAGAGTCACCATGGGCCTCTTGGCTGCATTTCTGATCAGCGCTCTCCTTGTTCGGTCTGCGAGTTTAGGTGGACGGCCTTACTTTTGCAAGCCACTGTATGTCCTGGTGTCTGTGTGGCATAAATTTACACCAAGCAGTTGAAAAGTAACAAGCAATTGTTACACTGAGCTACCAGTGGTAGCTCAGTAGTTAAGACATTGAACTACGGTTCGGAAGATCCCAGGTTCAAACCCCACAACCACCAAGTTGCCACTGTTGGGCCCTTGAGCAAGGCCCTCAACCCTCAAATGCTCAGATGTCTAATGAGATAAAAAAAACATGTAAGTCGCTCTGGATAAGAGCGTCTGCCAAATGCCTGAATGTAAATTGAAATCCAACAGTTGTATTTTCCCCTAACGGTCACTGTTAAATTACTGTGTAATGTTGAGAATAAAACTCTGAAAACTCAATAATGTCTAGAATAAATTGCTATCATTCCATTCACTGAACACGTATGTTGTTTGGTAGGGTGTTACGCAGGACGGATATGACTGCATCAGATGTCCAGGTGGACTTGTGGTGGATGGCAAATGCCAGTGTCCTGCAGGAAGCGTTCTTGGTGAGTCCCCAAAACTTTTTATAACAATAATATTAATGATTTTAATTATGTTGTTCTCATAAAGTATCCATTTGCTCATTGCTTATGACACTATGTAACATTAACTTCTAATCACAGCGTTCTGGACTATTTGTGCAGGCTCATGACATAAAATCTCTGGAGTGAATATTCCTGAAATGTTATTCAAATATCTGGAACAGTTTGCCAAGAGTTGAACAAATGAACCTGCTTTATAGATGTTGGAGGATAATAATATATTACAGTTTTAGATTTGCAGAGATTAGGTGGTTGTTAGTGCCAATATGTTTTGAAATGTTGCAGCACCTTATTTTCACCCTGCGTCAAGAGATTTCCAGTAGGCAGCTATTAATTCATTTATCCCATACTTGTTTAGCAACAGAAGGAGACTACATAACATGGAAAAGTACCTAAGACCCCTGCAAAATATGGTAGTGGTTTGGCTGGGAGCTCACAAATTGGTGAATCCATAAATTCTAAATAAATACCAGTATATTTCAATTCAGTCCTTGGCTGCCAGGATGTTTAGACTTGTTATTGTTTGAGTTCTCTTTTTAGTTCTATTTCTTGTTTCAGATAAATGTAATCGTAGCATCGTTTCAGAAGGGTCAAATTATTGGCTTGCGTTAAACCAACAACAACAACAAAAAAAACCCGGATTTTGCTAAGAACCGTCCAACACATTATTAAAACCTGTAAGGGTAGCGGTAAGACATCAGCTTCATGGAGAAATGTGGTTGGAAATCAAAATCACATTCGGAAATTACGAATGATGATGATCAGAGATCAATTAACAGCAAGGTGAATTTGCACAATAAAAAAGGTCAAACTCGCAGCTATGTTTAATAGTGAAAGTAAGAGCATTTCCACACCCACATGTAAGGGAAAATGTCTATGCTGAGAGATATTTTTTTATAGTCCACTGCTCACGTATAACCAACAATGGAATATACTGTAGGGGCAGCCGAAGGTTAAATGCGTGTTTAACTTCACAGTTTAAATATCTGACTCCAAGACTCTAATTTATAATCTTCATTTGAAGTGCACGTTTACTTGAAATGCATTATCACAGTATTCAGTTTATCTTTAACAAAACCACACATATTCCAAAGCTTATAATTCCCATGTCAAAGATATTATTTTTGCTGACATGCAAGTCTGGACTTTACTTGTTACTTATCAGAGGCTTTTTTTTTAATCTAAAACATGCAAGTATTAGTCTATTATTATGGCAAGTCAGATGTCATTTACAAAACTTGTCTAACTTTTACTATAAACCAAATAATATAAAACATGTCTACACTACTTTAATGCACTATATTTCCTTATGGAAGAAATGCTAAGAAATAACATTTTCAATACATTCACACACAACAAGCAAATTCAAAAGATACAGAAATTTACAGAATCACTGGACAGTGTCTTGGACATAGGATGCTCTTGTGTTGGACATAGGATGCTCTTGTGTTGGACATGGGATGCTCTTTTGCTATGTATACTATGGATGCTAATTTATGTAGTATACCTTTTTACAGCATCTGAACCCTTATGAAATCTGATGACTAGAGTAACAAATGGTCAAATACACCTAATGTATCTTATGACCGGGTAGATCTCCAATGTTTGAAAGATCAAAGGTTCTTTCCTGGACCACATAACTCGGGAATATGTATAAGATGTATAAAGGACAACTACAATGTAAAGGTCATAGTACTATAAATGTTATGTTCTTAAAATAATGTTACACATTGTTCTCCATGAAATGCAGATTGATTTATTTGATATCAAAAATGAACTGAAGAACACATTGGTTAACATTCTTGATCATTTTACTGATCACACAGCAACATCTTACTGCCACAATTTATACATTTCCCAAACACAGTGCGATGAGAACTCAGAGAACTGGGACTAAACATCTGTGTGGCCATGAGAAAACAACATTGTAGTAAGACTAATTAGAAAAAACGCTTGGAAGTTTGCTTGGAAGGGAAGTGCATGAAGCGATGTACCCATCATGCATACTGGCCACTGTACAAACCTTTGGAGGCAGTGTTATGATCTGGGGTTGCTTTAGTTGGTCAGGTCAAGCCAACTGATGGCAAGATATGCTTGATCTCTCTCTCACCGAAGGTTATGTGAATGTAAAATACAGGGTGCTCTTCTCCTTCACAACGTGGACAAAAAAGCCCTTAGATCCCTGTCTGATGTAGCAGTCTACAAAAACAAAAGGGAGACAAAATTTAGGGAAATGTTACAATGGATCTCCCATAAAAAAAAAAGATGCTCCTGTCCATGACCCTAATGGAAGCATATATACTGTACGTCCATCTGCCCAGTTGTGCACTAGTGATGGGAAGTTTGAATCATTTTGGCGACTCGATTCATTGAATCTCGTTTGAATCATTTAGTTCATTTCGTTCTTTTGATCAGAAATAAAATAAAATGTTGCATTATTAATAAAAAGACATCCAATACGTCTACATTCACACATTTTGGCAATAGTTTAAGTAATGAAAATATTTCAATGCAGCTAAGGACATATTATAATAAACAGAATGAGTAGCTCACCTCTCATATCTTCATATCTCATATCTTATCTGAGTCGTTCGTTCTTTTGAATCTATTGTGCCGCATACTGTAGCATCTATGGGAGTCACATGACAAAGGAACGAAGGACTCGGAGTAGACGGGTCATTGAGAAAGAATCGTTCAATTCTGTTTCCTGTGTACTGCACTGCATAGACTCTATGGGAGTCACGTGACAAAAGAACGAACGACTCAGGACCGATGAGACTCAAAGGTAACCTCATTTCAGTTTCCTGTATATAACATACAGAGGTTTTGCGATCCTTTGCACATGCGCGCCCAATAGAAAATTTATGAATCACTCTCTGAAACTACTCGATCATCTGAATCATGTTAAAGATTTGTTAAAAAAGAATTAATCGTTCATGAACGACCTATCACTATTGTGCACTTCTTTGGGTTTCCTGTGAGTCCTGCCCATTCCATCAACCAGAGGACAGCGTTTAGGAACTGCATGTGCTGCTGCCATTCCACATTAATGTTAATGATTATGTCATCCAGATAGGCAGCGGCATAAACAGTTTGCAGGCAGACAATGCTGTGATTTTGCAGGAGTTCTGGACCACTGAAAATAAAGTGTTACGAATTGGTGTGAACCAAACCAAGTGGAAAGGGACATTTCTTTCAAGAGACATTGGAATCAAGGGAATCTACCAATACCTCTTTGTTAAAGTGTTGAATAAAAGTGAGCTGTGCCTAACCTAACAAGCTGTCCTTATCTTAAAAATCTTATTGAATTTCCATTATATATTAGCAAATTAGCACTCTAAGCAAGCCAATGTTTAATGTCCAATACCCAGAAGGCCTCTGTGAAAGAGCTGTATCCGAGAAAACAGGCCTGCAGACTCTCAATTTGGGGAAGTAAGAGATACACAGGCAGGAGGCAGAAATAGATTCTTCAAACAATAATGTCAATATTAATAATATAACTTAATATAATACCTAAACTAACAGTATACGAATAATAATAAAAAAAATTCTGTATTAATAGACTCCTTTTCTAAATTCAATCAAGTATAAAACATGTAGAAAACTTGGAGAGTGATTGAAGGATGATCCTTAAGAAATAAGAAACTTTATTGCAGACAGAGTATAATGGAAAAGTACAGAAAGTATCTTACCAAGGTCTGGTAAATTAAAATTTAACAGAGATGCTTAGGAAAAGTTATAAAACGTTATACAGAAAGATACTTTTTGTACTTTTCCATTACACTCTGTCTGCACTAAAGTTCCTTATTTCTTAAGGGTCATCCTTCGGTCACTCTCCAAGTTTTCTACATGTTTTGAAAAGCCAAGAAACAAAAAGATCAATAATTGATTATTGATTATGATGAAAATCCTTCTCAGAGAAAGGTGGAGTAGAGGCTTCGCAAACCGGAGAGGTGGGTTGAGGCTGATGGTATCCAATCCAGATGAGTAGGACAAATTAATATATATTGAATATTAAATAAAAATTGTAAATAAAAAAAGGATGAAGGATGCTTTTTCTCTACATAGTTGTTTGGTTTTTGTTTGAAATTTGTTGAAATCCTTAAAATTTGCCAAAAAAAATCTGATGTATGAAACACTGCATACGCGGAATCCCACGCATATTCTCTTTGTACATCCGAATTAACGTGAAATTGAGCGCAAAACCCCTCCCTGCCTCCTCCCCCGTATAAATATGGTAATGACTCCACTTTGCCAAAACCAAACAAAAAAGCAATGGCAAAAGCAAGCAAGAAGAGAAACTTCACAGAATGTGAATTGGAGGTGCTCCTATCGGAGGTAGGCCGGAGAAAAAACTGTTATTTGCAAGTTTGTCCACTGGAATTAATAACAAAATTTAAAAAAACGTCTCTTTAAATACATCACTCACCAAGAAGCCACCCATCGCGCACCCTGCCACCTTGGAGCCTCATCCCAACCATGCTGTTTGTGAGGATGAATGAATCATGGGTTGACCCAGGCCACCTCGCCACAATATTTGTTGGGCGCATTTGAGCACAGGGCCGGTTCTAGACCTGACCATATGGGGGCAGTCAGAAATTTGAAGGGTGCATCCCGGTCTAGCATTGTTTTTTCCCGGTGTGCACGGGCAGATCATGAAACGGGGGGGGCGGGGGTGCACGTGGTCAGATCATGCAAGGGGGCATGGGGAGGGCGGGGTGTGCGCGCGGTCAGATCATGCAAGGGGGCATGGGGAGGGGGGGGATGTGCGCGCGGTCAGATCATGCAAGGGGGGTTTGCGCGTGCTGCAGCCTGTGAAATCTAATACCGTATTATGTAGTGTCCCTTTTTAGGCGGAATTTTCCGCTAACGCGGATCATTTAATCAACTTGTTATAAATTCATTTTGTGAGTATATTAACATGTGCTTTCTCAACATTTAAAATTTTTTATTTGAGGGGGAAAGACATTTATTTGAGGGGCACTGCCCCCTCTTGCCCCCCGTAGAACCGGCCCTGTTTGAGCATCACATATTATTTCCACATTTATTGAATGGAAATGTTTCCGATTCACGTATGCAAATTCGTCTTCAGATGGCGCCTTTATAGCAATGTGCGTGCAGTCGATGGCTCCGATTACATTAGGAAAACCGGCGATCGCTGCTAATTGCGCTTTAATGTTTGGCTGGTGAACTGCATGGTATGGAAACCTTATATACCTGTTAGACATGCGGATGATCCCGTCTCATACAGCTGGCACTGCACGGCTCAAAGACGACTGGCTTAACCCCGAGCAGTCTGCCAGTTCCCTTTGGAAAGAACCAGTTGCCAGGAAACCAAGCATTGTCAGCACCTGTAAGGAAACGGGGTAATGCGTGGCTCCTCGCTGTCTCTCAATCCAAATTTGGACCCAACTCAGCACAGAGCTCCAAGAGGATAGCTCTTGGAAATCTGAAACGGCTAATAAGCCAGTCATCATCAAGGGCCTGAAAATCACTGTGATCCCTAAAAATGCGTTCCCTTCGGATTCAGCCATTGACAATGTCCTCTAATAAGGCCAACACTGCCATTGCCATAGACTAAGGGTTGTATACATTTGCAAATGCTTTTATATGTTCTAAATCACATAATTGGTAGAAAAATATTGGCAATTAACCCATTTTATCAAATATAAATTAATAGCAATGTTTTTCACATGTGTTGGTGCGATACTTTGTAGTGTGCAGTTTAACATAATTGCCTCTAGTAGTCGACAACGGAAATAAAACAAACACACGCAAAAAATACACGTACGCCAGACAGGAAGTTGGCATGGAAAAACGCACATTCTCAAGTTAATTTCACTGTTAGTAAATCCAACCGTGAGCGTGAAAACTGGCGTAAGCAAAGTTTTTGTGCGTACGCAGCGTTGATACATGAGGCCCCAGATCTTTTCTCTCCACAAAGTTTCTCTTTGTCAACCTGTGATGACTGAGACAGTTGGAGGTAGTCTACACACAGGACCGTAGTAAATTCAGCCACGCTTTTTAGACCTTTAAAATATTTTTATGTGGGCCCAACTCCATGCTCTCGTGAGCTACCTCCGCCAAAGCCACAGGAACTGCTGTGTGATTTTCGTTCTTGCACCCGTAGCCACTTCTCGTATGTTAATTGTCCCTATAGGTCAAGAACTTACTGAATTTAATTTTTTGATCCTGGTAGGCCATTCTTCCTATTTTCTCTAAAGATGTTTATGACGTCACAAGTCGTGCACCCTGTAAAGGATTGTGGGAACTTTCATCCCGCTAACAATAGCCTTGAGACACTTATTCCAATGCATCTGCACCAAATGAGGTCTACCTCATTGAGGTCTGGCATTTCTTTGTAAAGGGCACCTCACTTGGAAGGGGCTGCAGTGGTACTTATGGGGTGGCATTTGGTTTCACCAGCTGACATTTGTGACATCCACACAAAACTTACAAACATTGCCATGCGTCCCTAGCAAATAAAAACTGTCAAGTATCTTAAGTGTCCTATGCAAAATGCCCCACTACTGGATTGATATGAGCCAACAATTGGATCCCTTGTTCTGTCATCTGTCTCACTCAGTATAATACTCAATATCGCTAATTACCACATATACAGATGCGAAAGTGCAACCGAGGTGGAAATTATTAAAAGAAGGTAAAATTGCATTTGGAAGAATGAATATATTTTAATAAATGTTTTGCAAAATAGGATGAATCGTCAACGTCAGCTGTAACAGGCAAAAAGCCCTTAATGCTGTAGGGCTGAGCGGGTTTATGCTTATCATATAGCAGTGTTTGAGGGAAGTTTCACTTCTGCTTTTACTGCTAAAAACATGGTTAGACTGGTTTGGGCTGAGCTTGCAGTTCATCTGTTTTTAGGGGAAAGAAACTTCTGTATTGTGTTTCTCCAGGTACTGTTAATTTTTTCCATAAGCTTTAGTGTGTGAAATACATGAAATGCTCAAACACCTGCTCCAATGGAAAATTCCCTGCCTAGGGTGCAAGTGATATTCCCCTCACCATATTCCCCTCTCTTGTACCGAAACTCCTGGCTGTTTTTTCCGCAGGTGGCAGAAACCACTGTTCTATCAATTTGCCCAACAGAATTTAGGCGTGGGTATAAAACTTTAATACCTTTATGAATTGCTTCGGTACCAAGTGAAAAGTGCCTTTGTTACTTGTTAACAAATTTTGATACCTAAGCAGTAAATCAGTGTCAGTTGTTGAACTGGACTCCATATTAACTTCAAGAATCTCCTGTTATACAGTACCGAACTTCCAGCCTCCTAACATGCAGTGTCACTGCAGATCAATCTCTATCAGTTATGACCCAAATGAGAATGGGTTGCCTTGTTGAGTCTGATTTCTTTCAAGGTTTTTTCCTGTTGCCATCTCAGGGAGTTTTTTTTTTGCCACTGTGCCGACACCCTTGGCTTGCTCATCAGGGACAATCTGATCATTTTGATTTGATACACATTTCATACAAACCTTCGTAATTCTTTTGATTGTGTAAAAAGCTGTTTTGCGACAATGTCAATTGTTAAAAGCACTTTACATTATTAACTGTTATGGTGGTGGTGTTTCGGTTACAAAAAACAAACAAAAAAAACCCTGAATCAATCTCTCTCCCTCTCACTTACTCACTAAGTAGTCAGATGTGAATAAGTTGCACTTAAACACTAAGTGTTTGTAGTAAATTCTATTATTGTGTGTCCTATTAAATATAATCCTGTCTACGCTCCTGATCAGGTTTCTGGCATAAAAAAATACAATGATCAGCCATAATATAACCTAATATTGAGTACGTAGGTCCCCCTTGACCCTTGCCCATGACCCTAAGCAACTCCAAAACTGTTCTTATGGGATGTTCACAAACTGCGGTGGTCAGGTAAGGGGAAAAAAAAATAGACATCGTCATGGGTGGCCAACTCTTAATGATACGCCAAGGCTGGCCCGTGTAATCTGATCAAATATAGAAGCATTACTTTAGCTCAAATGCTTGTTCTGATAGAAAGTTGTCACAACACTCAGCACATTGCTGTTTTGGTGAAAGTGGGGGCCTACTCAATATTAGACAGGAGTCATAACATTACATCTTTCTTATAATCATCACCAGTTGTTCTAATTCTTTATTTATGTTTTATTATTCATCTTTTAAATTTATTTAATTTTTTCCGACTCTGGGTGAGAGTGTTGAGTCATAGCCTTGGGAAGTTCCCTAACTTTCCTCGTACTCATTCTACATCACTTTGTTATACACTTTTCTTTTTATGCAGTTCAAACATGTCTGGACATGTCTTGACAAGTCCGGGCAAGCTCTGAACATCAGCAACAGGTTTAAATATGTCAAGATATATATTTCTCACACATTGGCCTAACCCTTAGGTATATTACTTGCATCAAATGTGAATAGATCTTCGGGATGATGATCAGAATGACTGCCATTAACATGCAGTCAAGGAGTGTGAGAAATAGTTTATTGGCCTACAATTGTATTTAAGTGTGAGGTACGAAATACCCAGAAGGCCTCTGTTTACCATAAAAGAAAAGGCGCATGCACGGCAAACTGGGGAAGTGAGAAATATACAGGTAGAAGGCAGGGATAGGAAACAAAGCAATAAGTAAAATAATAATACTAGAAAAAATATATAATACTAATAATATTTACTCCTTTTTATTTTATTTTATAGCTGTATACTCATAACTAATGATAATCAAGCAGAAAAGTATGCAAAGTGTCACCAAAGAATGACCCGTACACACCGACAGCAAGAACTTTAATGAAGTGGAAAATACAGACAATGCAGGCAGTGATCCAAAATATAAAAATACATTTTCGGTTCTGCTTTGATTGGGACATAGTGTGCAAAGAGAGACTTCCTCTTTTAAGAACTGATTAAGTAATAATAAGTGATAAAAACAACATACATCGTATTTATCATGTTGGAAAAAGGAAAGAAAAAGCAAATTAATCACTAATCCGCAGCAAAGTCATCTTCAGAGGAAGAAGGAGAGAAGCGAACTGAAGAGGGGGGATTGACGCTGATGGTGGGTGAATGCCCGTAAACCCACAGTAAGGCGGTAAGGGAAGGCGCCTTGGAGAATAGAGAGCCTCAAACTCAGTAAGTACGGTCTCCAAGTGACGAACTATACCCGCTAGAGCTTTGATAAGACGCCGGTTGTGGTGGTTTGGGTAAGGCAGGGTGTAACTCCCTACTCCCAGATGGATCCTCGGGCGAGAGGATGAGCAAGAAGGGCGGTGTCTGCGAGCTAAAAATTAAACAAAGGGAGAATTTTAATAAACATGGGCCCAAAGAAAAATTAGAAATTGCACCAAAAATTTACATAGTACGCATACTAAAACTGAAATTAACCTTTACTTTACCAATCATAACTACTATACACAATTATAGTCTACTATACTATATGCATAACTAAATAGAAACATGTTAATAATTCTGATCTGAATAGTATAGGTTCAAAAACTAATAATATAAAATAATCAATTCAGTAATCAGATCAATGCGATTACTCTAAACTAACAATAGCAATAGTTATATGAAGAATAAATACTAATTTAAACATGATCATGCGCTGATTTAATTAATCTCTAATCTTAGTCTACAATAATGTATCCAATAATTAAGCACATTAGTTACTAATTAAGGTCAAAATCATTGGAAAAATCACACCGGTGTACAATTATGTATAATGTATAATTAAAACTAATAGTCAAAACAAATATTAAAGTACTAACAGATAAATAATTTCTATATATGTAGAGAGATATTATGGATAGTTAAAGACAAATCAGATATGATGGGAATAATAAGAACAGAGTACTTACTCAGCTTGAAAAGGAAGATTTTTTTTCCAGAAGTCTTCACCAGCAGTGGTCAATAGTCTGGTTAGGAAAAAAAGGAACAAACCAAACTTTCTCTGAAAAAAGAAAAAAGAATAGAAAATAAGAGGCCTACCCAGACATGAATAAATATGAGATGAGAGGGGGAAAATTATGTAACTAGGAGGTGCCACATCAATCTGACCTGAGGAAAAGTAGCTTACATCTAATGAATATTAAGTAACTATTTGACTTAAGAAGGAGCAAATATTGAGTTAATTGCTAGGTAAGGGTATATAAATCATATAAAATTGGGAAAGTGAGGGGATCTTGCGGAATTTTCATGGGTTGTCTTCTGTCCACTGCTGTTCATTTACTCCTGGTGGCAATAAACTTTGTTGTTCTTTCAATACTCAAGTAGTTGTTGTGTTTTTGTTTGGAAAATTGGTGCAGTTCACAAAATTTGCCACGACAGGAGACACCCCCGAACCCAGGGCTAGTATGCAGGCCTTGTGTGCTCTCAGTCATAAACTGTTCCACAAGTGCACTACTGTATATCACTGCACTAAAATTCACTGTCTAAGATTAAGTGTACTTCCCTACTATGCACAATTTTCCATTCAACATACTGAAAAATCAGTTTAAATATCTTCCTATTACAATTACAAGGAAACATAAACACCTTTTAAAAGAAAATTTTATTAGGTTGTTGAACCAAACAAAAAAGGACTTGGGACGATGGTCACCAACTGACCATGTCCCTGGTGGGCCCGCATTAATGCCATTAAAATGAGTATTCTTCCTAAATTTTTATATCTCTTTCAGTCTGTACCTGTTTTTATTCCTAAATCTTACTTTGGTACTTTAGATTCAATTATATCTTCTTACCTTTGGAAAGGTAAACATCCACGGTTGAATAAGTCCGTACTTCAAAGATCTAAAAGAGACGGTGGCATGACTCTACCTAATTTTCGTTACTGGGCAGCAAACATTCAATCTGTCATCTTTTGGGCATATTTTCATAACCAACCTAATCGGCCTGCCTGGGTGGAAATGGAGATAAAGTCTGTCAAAAATCTCTTTGTCTAGCACTCCTCGGATCTGCACTCCCCATCCCCTCAATTAAAGCAATCAACAATTCAGTTATTAGGCATACCTTGAGAGTATGGGCTCAGTTCAGTTCAGAAAGCACAGCGGTCTTCTGGGCTTTTCTCTTTCCAGTCCTATCGTCTCTAACCATCTCTTCCAACCTTCTTTACATTCAGTGTTTCAGGAATGGTACAATAAGGGCATCAAGTTTTGCAAAGATCTTTTTGTTGCCCATCGGTTTGCATAGTTTGAGCAGCTTCCTGAAAGGTTTAACCGACCCAATTCTAATTTTTTCAGATATCTGCAAGTAAGACACTTCATTGGCTCTTTAATACCAAATTTCCCTGAGGCTCCTGCAGCAAACATTCTAGATAATCTCCTCTGTTTGTCCCCGCTGCATAAAGGCCTAATATCCACTATTTATGGTGGATTGATGGGATCGAGTCACACCCCTCTAAGTAAAATTAAAACTGCTTGGGAGAAAGATTTAAATTTGTCACTGTCAGATGATACTTGGAATTCAATTCTTAAACTTATCAACTCTACCTCCTTATGTGCCGCCATTCTTTATTACAGTTTAAGGTTGTACACAGGGCTCATTTCTCCAAACTTAAACTTTCCCGTTTTTACCCAGACGTTGATCCTTGCTGTAATAAATGTAAAAGCGGAGAGGCGTCTCTTATTCATATGTACTGGACATGCCCGAATTTGGAAAAGTTCTGGAGGGATGTTTTTAAAACCTAGTCGTATATATTGAAATGTAATCTTGAACCAGATCCTCTGATTGCTCTTTTTGGTATTACTAGAGAGGAAGACAAGCGTCTAACTCCAGCTAAACAACGTTTGTTATCTTTTGTGACACTCCTGGCCCGGCGTTCTCTTTTATTCAAATGGAAGGATACCACGTCACCCACCCACGCCCAGTGGCTCAGGGATTGTCCCTGGAGAAGATCCACTACTCAACCCGTTATTCAGACTTAAAATTTCAACAGGTGTGGGGGCCCTTCCTTCGCTTTTTTCACATACATTTATAGTTTGATTCCCTTTTTATTTAATTGTCTGTTTGTTTCCTTTTTTTTCATACGCAAAAAAACGAAAAACTTTCAGCTCCAGATTCTTTTTTCTTTTTTTGTTTCTCTCCTTTTTTGTTATGCCTGGCGTCTAGCCTTTTCTTATTATACATGTAAAGCTGGCTTGGAGTTAGGGATGGGTGGGGTGGGTGCTATAGGGATTTATAAGGAGGTTATTATTACATGTCTACCCTGTAATATCCCTGTTTAAAATCAATGAAAAAAATATTGTTGAGATTAAGAGTACTACCCTACTCACTGCATCTGCAAGAAAGTTCATGTATACATTGCAGGTGTATGCGGCGGCCTGGATAGTGTCCCACTGAAAGCTCATAAATGGTCACAGACCTTCTGAAGGAGCAGAATGCTTTTTGTCGCCTTTGTACTGGATCTTTTAATACCCCCAGGAGCTCAGTACAGGGCAATTCTGGGTCTTGGTTTTACTCCATTTGAGAGTCTCATGAGCTTTCTACTGTACTTAACATGATAACCTGTGTTTGATGTAAAGGGTTGAATGTTTATAGCTGCTATAGTGTAAGTGATAAGTACTAATATGTTTTGTTTAATTTTTGTTGTATGAAAGTAAACTTTGAGATATTAATTACACATCTATGGTATTCTCTATGGTCCTGTAAAAGCGTATCCTGTCAGGTTTTATTCCTTAAATCTTTGTCACTCTGTGTTTCGTTAGTGGAAAGAAGTATAAATGGCATTCTTCTTCAAGAAGCTCAGTGTGAGTTGTGTAATGGAACAGATCCAGCTTTTTCTTCCCCAGACACGAAAGGCAACAGGTAATATCTCTCTCTCTCTTTATCTCTCTCACTGTTTTCTGTATGCACTCTTTTGTTTTTTCCTTGCCTGTGCATTAAAGTATGAGCATCCTGTATGCATAGATGTGTAAGATGTCAGGAATCCTTCATCAACGTGTCTCAGTCCTGTGCGTGCGGCTCCAACATTCAGGTGAGAAAATAATTCTACAGTATATTTTGGTGATGTATTGTTTACGCTAAGTATTAGGTAATTTACATGCAAAAGCTTCAGTTTATTTGTTTGTATAGCATTTTTTAAGACAATTTAAGACTCGAATTTAGAGAAATTTATTTTGAACTAAATATGACCGTTAACTAAAAACCCACACATACTGATACTGATCTATTACAGACTGGAGGAATGTGTTTCCCTCCCAACAGCTTGCCCAGTTCAGTCGTGTCCACAATCAGTTTTACTCAGTTGGTAAGCATTTGACAAAAAGTTAAACGGCTGAACAAATAGGACTGCTTAGTCATCTTTAATGTCTCTTAGTATTTTTTCTGTTATCTTGTGGTTAAGGGCTTAGCTGTCCCCTCTGCCTGGTTCACTAGTTTCCTGTATTCGTCTGCAGCTGCATGTCTTGTAGGTATACACATGCACACACACACACACGCGCACACACACACACACACGGGCATACAGTGGGGCAAAAAAGTATTTAGTCAGGCCTGTAATTTCCATCATAGGTATACCTCAACTATGAGAGACAAAATAAGTCAGTTCAGATCAGTGAGTTCACTCACTTCCTCTCGCACACTTTCTTTTCTTTTCTTTTTTCTTTCCCATTTTAATAAATATTATTTTAGCAATTTCTGTTACTATTTATTCAATGAACCAGAACAAAAATAGTACCAAAAAAATTTAAATAGTGAAATAAAATAGTATTAAAATATTATAGTATTTAGTGATCTTTCAAATTCACGGTTTTCAAATTCTGCAAAAAGATTGAATTGAAAGAGCAAACTGCGCTTCAATCTCTCCATGCATATAACCACATCCTTCCTGTATCTGGTTATAGACAATGAAACAGATTCTGATGCCCTTATCCATTTTTATTTTTTTTAATAACAGCAGATCAAATTATCTAAATGAATCATCCACAAACAGGAACAGGCTGTTAGATGATCAGATTAAAGATTAGATGATCAATTAAAAGTATATCAGAGACTTGTGCAATGTACTCAAACACCAGAATGCAAAACCAGATTATAAAACAGTTCAGTGTAAGAATACTGAGCAGTTACTTCACAACTGGTGTCTAGGCTGTCTTTAGTCTGTGAAGGTCATGTCTTTAGGCTGCAATGTGCTGTTGGATGAGGATTGCGGCGATGACGTGACATCCTGTCGTATCATCATAGTGTGTTTGTATTTTATGACCTTTGAAATGGGTAGTATCCCTTCCTAAGGAAGACATGCTAAATGAATAAATGTAAACCATTAAGCTATCCTCATCAGTAGATACTTTGAGTAGAAGATGCAGTTTTTTTTTCAATATTCAACAGATATAATACACTATACAGTATCTATGCATCATTTTTTCTTTTTCCAACACATTTATTATTTTTTTGGCCAAACTCAAGTGTGTAAAGATAAGCTGCTTTTAAACTTTGTGGTCTGGGAAGCATTTTTTTTTTCAATTGCAAAAATGTTCTCTTAAGCATGAAGAGAAATTCACTTTGTAAATTAATGACTTGTCATCACTTATGTAAGTGTGTGTGTGCTTGAGTGTGCAGTATTGAAATGTCATTGTCTTGTAGTTGTTCACTAATCGGACAGCATGCCAGGCTCTGGGGAACATGTGTGTGTTGAACATGCACTCGTCAAGCACTACGAGCAACGATGCCTGCGGCCTGTACAACACCATCTACAGAGCAACAGCGGCACAGGGCAACAACCAGGACAACCCTTACTGGTGCACACACATACTGCACAAACACGCTGCATGTAGAACTCAGGAAGTGAGGAAGGGTAGCGCTTAATTCACTTCTCTCCTAAATCCAAATGACGGAAATACTGTAGGTGCAAGCCTGAATTTGATTTACAGTACTGTTAAAAAGACTTGAGGTTCTCTCATTCATAAATATCTTGTTTCAAGCCAGATGTTCTTATATTTTATTTAATGTAGACTTGAGTAATAGTTTTTTGGACTTTTTTGGCTCTCATTTTCCCGTTGTCAGTCCATTTCCTGTACCTGACTAGTTTCAGAGAAATGTTTTTGTTTGTTATGCCACATGAATCAGAGAGAAACAGATGCAGATGATGACAGATGATCCGGCCAGTGATTAATATACTGATGATAATGAATGCTGAGTGTTTGGAACCGACGAAAGGGGAAACAATGTTGCTGCTGATGTTGTTACATAAACAATTTTTTAATTGTATCTTTCGGCACTCTTGTATTGTTTTACTGAGTACTTTAAGGATAATACAATTACAGATGTTATTATTCAAAATAAAAACACTATACATAGAACATACAGTAAATTATAAGTGTAATTAATGTATGGAACGGAACAAATTGTGACTGCCTGACAGATTGATGTTCGATTCTCCTACAATCATTTCATTTCCCAGAACTTGGGGGATTTTTTGTTGTTGATTGCGCAAGCCAACACATGCTAACCAGGCCTGAGTTCTACAATGGCTGTAAATATTGAATACAGTTGACTAAATACAGTTGACACTATTCGATTGAGTTATGGAGGTGAGCGCAACAGTAGACAAGGGACAGGAGGAGGTTTATGTGCGGTAAGACCACAGAATACCATCATGACATCTTCATGACCCCAGAGTAACTAGTTTAATATTGTTACTATTTTGGCAGTGCTGTGCTCTGTCTGTGCTGAACCAAAACTATGACATGGGCCTGTGGTCACCAGCGGTGTAAATACCCTTGAATCCAAAGTATTCTCTTATACCAGGCCCTACAGTTTTGTGGAAAGATTTCTCAAGCTGCTATGCTTGAATTTAAGTTTGACAGAAACAACATGCTTAGGGATAGCAGGTTTAAACCACTATGGCTTTAACTTAATTTGGAATAAAAAGGATGTTTCTTCTTCATAGACAGGCATGTGAGGTTGATGAAATTTAGATGTTTGTTACAAGACAGCGCATCAAATATATTTTGATATTTCTGCATATATACAGTGTAACACCCCTATCTTCATATTATTGAGACTGTTTGTAAATGTTCTGATCATCAGTGCTTGCATTTTGCTATGGTACCAAAAGTTGAGACAAGAGACCATGTTTATATTTTGCATCTACAGGCGGTTAAACCTCCCCTGGCTGTATTATGGAGAACAGCCAGGCTTGGCATCAAGAGTTCTGCAGAGTGAGCCACTGCCTGTTGGATTCAACTTTAAAGGCACAGACAAGGTGTGGATACTTTTATATCTACGTATGTGTCTACTTATGTATCAGTGTATGCATGCCTGTATGTATGTCTATATGTCAGTATCTATCTATCTGTCTGTCTGTCTGTCTGTCTGTCTGTATGTGTTTTTCATGTGGGTACATATACACTTTTCTTTGCTTGTACAAAAGAGAAACAACGTGCACTTTTCATGTTTTTCCCTTGAGATATTTTAGCCTTTATGGTGAAATGTCTAGGTTGCATGACATTTTCTTCACATTTTGTATGCAGCTAACTATATCATAACCCTATGCATACACTGAGGTCCATAAACTTTGTGTGTTAAGGTTGTAGTGCAGGAACATGGGTGTCCAGTGCACAGAGCCTCACATAACACCTCTTGACCTCCTCATTCAGCATGAGTGCCTAATCTCACTAATGAATCTATTGGAAAGCACATATAATTGTGATTGTCAGGTGTCCACAAACTTTTCATTTTAAATGTTTGATATTGCCAATTATTCTCGGTCACCATCTTATTACTTTTTTGAAGCATGTGTTCAGACAACCACAGCAACGGGTCCAATCTAACATGGGTCATCATCTTTTACACAACCCATCGATTTGCATTGTCATTAAAGCAAAAGAGGGATATACCAAATTATAAGAAACTCTGAAATTCATCTCAAGTTTTTCACAGAATTCTTTTTTTTCCACAGATGAAAATATTTGTAATATAATAGGAGCAGGAGGCACTGATACATAATGGATTAGAAAATAGTACTTAGCTAAAAATGTATCAATAGCAATATTAATATATATTTATATATAATATTATTTATATTATATTTATTATATTATTTATATATAATAATATTTATTTACTTTTTACAGCTGCATTTATTTAACTAACTTCTTCTTACCTAACATGACCTCTGAAAATTTTATAGCAGCACTGACATCTGATGAGATAAAAATGTAAGTCGCTCTGGATAAGAGCGTCTGCCAAATGCCTAAATGTAAATGTGATGAGACTCGAACTCCACAGAAATAGCTATAGCGCTAAAAGGCACTTGAAAAAAAACAATAGCATCCTTTACCACAGCTCATCGTAATAATGCGTCCACGAACCTGAATAATTATTTTTGCAATATTTGGTGTATTTTTTTTTTTTTTAACAGTGTAATTGAAAACAGTTTATGGGGAAACTTGTAATGTTTTGTGATTTAGCAAATGTCAGCAAAAAAGTGTCGAAAGCTTGTGGTTTGGTACTAAAAGTGCCAGATGTAGATATGTCTCATGTCAGAGGGATTTTTTATTATTATGATGAGCTAATGTCTGTAATCTATTTTAGTACTTAATCTGCTCCGTGAATGAACTTTAGACTAGCAGCCCACATTTTTGACAGCTACTTTTTATTCTACTTTTATGTCACTAGATTAAAAGTTTAATACATGTATGCTCCTAACAACTGTGTTGTGAAAGGTGTAGGTGGAAGAAGTAATTTATATGAAGGTCGAAAACTTTCCTTCATCAGAGTCGGAGGCATTGGATCTGCCTCCTATTTATTTTCCGTGCTACCTTTCCTTCCATCCTGCTTAAACTGGATGACTGCAAATATTTGTTGCTATATTTCAATAAACATTAAATTATTTTGTGAAATACTTCTCCTGTGTGCGCGCGTGTGTGTGTGTGTCCCCTCAGAGCACAAACATACAGTTGCTGGCTGCAGTGTATACAGCACAAGGAGAGTTTGTAAGATGGGAGAATGTTGGCAGAAGAAACCTGCAGGTAAATCAGCTCAGTGGTGTAGACACACCTCATAAACAGATGATTTAAGGATAACTTCTGAATGAGAGCGACTTAATAAGGTGAATGTCACAAGATAAAGTCTGTAGAAATATGATCAGTGGTAAAGCGTGAATGTGGGGCCTAGAAACTTGACTTAAGAATGTATGGAATGGGACTGCTACTTCATGACCAGTTTAATTTCCAAACTGTAAATACAGTCAAAGTGTCTGTTAGCAAAAATTATATATGCACTCTGGCTATAGATTTTTTTTATTTATTAACTTTTTAGAAAAGACAAAAACCATTTTTGGGATAACCTCCTAACACTCCTGCAACCTTTCATGAATTCTCTATACTGTATGCTTGTAATGCGGTTACAAAGGAACTGATGTAAAACTTTCACATCCTGCACTGCAATGACTAGAGGAGACAATATCCTTGAACGAGAAGCGATGATAAGGCCAACAGAAGTTTTAATTAGTGCTGTCGATTAAAAATTTCAATCTAGTTAATCACAGGCATAATCTTTACATTCATCATTTAACAAATGTTAAAACAAATCTATGGAATAGCACTCCATGCAGTGGCTGGATAGTATGAGTAGTATGACGGCGGGGCTCAAACCCAAATCCTCATATCCGAAAATGAAGAACATAGAGCCTTAGCCGCCTGAGCCACCACTCCCACATCTTGCAATTGATGTATTCCCCTTGAAGGTACCAAACTTCCATCTAGAAGCTTAAATAATGAAACTTGCTGCAATGTTTCCTCAGTCATCTTAATATCCATGCTAAACATGACATTATCACAGACATCCGGGTAACCGTGCTCCGTTTATGGGAAGCTATTATGATCTAACTTGTTCATATGTTTAATATGAGCTAAAGAAATAGTATTGCGTTAAAATTTCTAGATTAATCATATGCATTAACATGTTCATATTGACAGCCCTAGTTTTAATACAACCAGAGTGCAGATCATCTTTGCCCTCATATGTGCTTTAATAATTTCATTATATTTTTTTTGCAGCTTTGTCCAGATACATTAACCAGGCTGCAGGCTGCTTACACATTTGGGACGGCCTACAAGCAAACCGTGAGTACTCCACGTGTGTATGTGTGTACATTCAGGAATTATTTTTTTGCTAACATTCTCCCTTCAGTGTGTTCTCTCAGTGTCGGATCTCCTGGCTGTTTATTCGGAGCCGCTGTTTTATGACGTCTTCATGGTGCAGCAGAACACCGCAGGAGATAAGCGCCTCCTCGCTGTGCCTATTCTCAATCTCGCTCTGCAGTTAAATGGCCAGTTTGTCAATCAAGGTAACATACTGTTGAAAGGTGATGAGTCAAGGAACACGTTCTAGGTTGTAATATTCTGTGTATTTAGGTCCAGTAAGGTGTTATTTAATTTTTTGGTGGAAAAAAATCAACTGTGTGAAATAAAGCAGGTTTTCTCTATTTTTTTATTTTTTTATTTTAATAAGACTGTCATTTTAATAACACTTTCATCTTTTAACAAATAATGTTCAACAAGAAAGTCTACGGGATTTTACTATTACTATATTACTTTTATTTTGCTCTCTGATTCTTGTCTTGGACAAATCCCCCTCACCCTCCATCCAGCTCTCACCATCATACATATATACGTATAACACATTACCAGGGAGAAGGTGATCATGTGTTTCCTTGAGGCACTTATGAAGCTCTCAAACACTGCAAAATTTTTTTAAATGCTGCAACAATGAGAGGAACATACATACACACATAGATACACACACACACACACACACATACATACATACATACATACACACACACACACACACACACATACACACACACATACACACACACACATACATACATACATACATACATACAGTGGTGTGAAAAACTATTTGCCCCCTTCCTGATTTCTTATTCTTTTGCATGTTTGTCACACTTAAATGTTTCTGCTCATCAAAAACCGTTAACTATTAGTCAAAGATAACATAATTGAACACAAAATGCAGTTTTTAAATGAAGGTTTACGTTATTAAGGGAGAAAAAAAACTCCAAATCTACATGGCCCTGTGTGAAAAAGTGATTGCCCCCCTTGTTAAAAAATAACTTAACTGTGGTTTATCACACCTGAGTTCAATTTCTGTAGTCACCACCAGGCCTGATTACTGCCACACCTGTTTCAATCAAGAAATCACTTAAATAGGAGCTACCTGACCCAGAGAAGTAGACCAAAAGCACCTCAAAAGCTAGACATCATGCCAAGATCCAAAGAAATTCAGGAACAAATGAGAACAAAAGTAATTGAGATCTATCAGTCTGGTAAAGGTTATAAAGCCATTTCTAAAGCTTTGGGACTCCAGCGAACCACAGTGAGAGCCATTATCCACAAATGGCAAAAACATGGAACAGTGGTGAACCTTCCCAGGAGAGGCCGGCCAACCGAAATTACCCCAAGAGCGCAGAGACAACTCATCCGAGAGGCCACAAAAGACCCCAGGACAACATCTAAAGAACTGCAGGCCTCACTTGCCTCAATTAAGATCAGTGTTCACGACTCCACCATAAGAAAGAGACTGGGCAAAAACGGCCTGCATGGCAGATTTCCAAGGCGCAAACCACTTTTAAGCAAAAAGAACATTAAGGCTCGTCTCAATTTTGCTAAAAAGCATCTCAATGATTGCCAAGACTTTTGGGAAAATACCTTGTGGGCCGATGAGACAAAAGTTGAACTTTTTGGAAGGTGCGTGTCCCGTTACATCTGGCGTAAAAGTAACACAGCATTTCAGAAAAAGAACATCATACCAACAGTAAAATATGGTGGTGGTGGTGTGATGGTCTGGGGTTGTTCTGCTGCTTCAGGACCTGGAAGGCTTGCTGTGATAGATGGAACCATGAATTCTACTGTCTACCAAAAAATCCTGAAGGAGAATGTCCGGCCATCTGTTCGTCAACTCAAGCTGAAGCGATATTGGGTGCTGCAGCAGGACAATGACCCAAAACACACCAGCAAATCCACCTCTGAATGGCTGAAGAAAAACAAAATGAAGACTTTGGAGTGGCCTAGTCAAAGTCCTGACCTGAATCCTATTGAGATGTTGTGGCATGACCTTAAAAAGTCAGTTCATGCTAGAAAACCCTCAAATAAAGCTGAATTACAACAATTCTGCAAAGATGAGTGGGCCAAAATTCCTCCAGAGCGCTGTAAAAGACTCGTTGCAAGTTATCGCAAACGCTTGATTGCAGTTATTGCTGCTAAGGGTGGCCCAACCAGTTATTAGGTTCAGGGGGCAATTACTTTTTCACACAGGGCTATGTAGGTTTGGATTTTTTTTCTCCCTAAATAATAAAACCCCTCATTTAAAAACTGCATTTTGTGTTTACTTGTGTTATCTTTGACTAATAGTTAAATGTGTTTGATGATCAGAAACATTTTGTGTGACAAACATGCAAAAGAATAAGAAATCAGGAAGGGGGCAAATAGTTTTTCACACCACTGTACATACATAAGGCCCAACACGAAAGTACAAAAAGGGCGCCTGGGTAAGTGTAAGCAAATTTTGATCAACATATATTTATGCAAGTAGAAATATAAAAAGAACTATAAGTGTATCATTATAGTATAAAAGAGAGGACAAGAGTTAGGAACAGCGAAACCAGAGGGGAACTGGAAAGTCCCTAGAAACTGGGGAGCATGACAGGTCGTAAACCATAGACAAGATAAGGCGCCAGGTGTCGGACTTGGCAGAGTGTGAGCGCACACACTTAATGAAGGATTAAAACAAGTGATATATACACGTACACATGTTTAAGAAAAATGATAGACAAAGATCTAAAAGACACATGATCAGATATTAAGAATACAGAGCTTAATAAAGTAGGAAAAATAAACTAGTATGTGCATCTACATAATACCAAGTAAAGAGATGCTTATACATGGTCCGTCTCTTGAGAACTGTAGAAAAGACCAGGAGCAACCAACAGATAGAAAAAAAAACAAGGACAGAAGTAACTGGACACAGCTGGAACCAACAGATAACCAGATAAGATAAGGGAGACATAAAAGGACCAGAAACCAAACATAATTGGACGAACCTGAAAGATTAATGAGGGAAAGAATGGATGGTCAGGCTGTAGAAGGGGCTAACGGGGTGACTATGTAATAAATCATACATCAAAACCAAAATTCAGAAGGATCAGGAGACAGTGTGTGTACGTGTGTGTGTGCAGGTGGCCGGAATCTGCCGACAGAATGTGTGTGCGCAGAGTGATACGAGCTGATAAGGAAGGGACACAGAGCAGGGGTTTCCCCTATGTGTGTGTGAAAATGGCCATGGGCACAGACTGGATGGGCAGATAAGAAATAAATCAGAGCCACAGAGAGTTTTGTGAATAACATATTTAATAAGAGTAGACACAGAATAAAAATACGTATCTACATGGTAATAATATAAAAATACAAAGTATAAAAGCCCAATGTAAAATACAAAACATACAGTAAGGGGAAAAAGCATCAACAGAAATAAAATTCCTCAGAGGGAACACGATCTGAACTGCCCTGGCTATCCGAGTCATCAATAGGGATGATGTCATCAATGGAGAAGTTGCAGTTAGCTATGAAATAGAATGACATGTATAAAAACATTGAATAGGGTAAAATAAGGCAAATAAGTAATAAATAATAAAATAGTATGAAGGAGATGCTTACCAATGACTGGTCTTTTGAGAAATGAAGAATAAACCAAGGAAACACGAGGAAAAAGTCTTGAAAACAAGCAACACCCCTATATTTTTATAAAAAGATACGAAAAGTGTAAAGAAATTATAGAAAATAATTATTAATGAAAATAAATTATAATGGAGAAAGTTATGAGCATGGAGAGGAGTCAGATAGCGAGGTGTATGATGTAATGTTACAAGATAAGAAAAATGTAATAATAATGGAAGAATTAATTGATAGAAACTGGAATAAAATAATTGATAGAACTTTATTATAATGGAATAAAATTTTGATGTGGTCAGCAAAAAGAGTGTACAGGGGAGGAGATGGGGAAATTCCCCGGGACTCCCCCCCCCCCCCTTCTCATGAAGTGTATAAAAGGTGTGTGCTTTTATTGTGAATTTAGTCTGCTCTTGACAGTTCTTGTATTTACGACCTAAGCATTGCAAGTGGGGCTCACTTGGGTTTTATTGCTGCAATAAATCCTCTTACTTCTTCCAGTTCTGTGTGGCGTCTCAAATCTTCTTTAATTCACTTTGTAAGTGATTTGTTAACTGTTTGATATTTTAAATTCAAGGCAAGTTCAACAAGGTGGAAGAATTTTCTCCCACATAAGCAACAACAGCGGAATAAATCACATAGCAAACCTTCTCTGAGCCAGCACAACACCAATAAGAAGATCAGTGAAGGAAATAAAAGCAGAAATACCGCGATTTAGAAGTGGCACAAACGCTGGGAGAAAATCTGTTTGTGTACCAACAGAGGCACTCTCGTTAATTTGTGTACTAACGGACACTTTAAAATCACTCTTATAACAAACTGAAACATCAAGGCTGTGACAAATGACGTGAACAGTCTTATTATGTTAACAACATTAAATTGACACTAATGTTTTTTTTTCCCCCTAATATGCATCGTGTGTTTGTGTGTCGTAGCCCCGAACATGAACAGCTGGTACCTGACACGAAGGCTGATGATGATAGACACTTTAAGTGGTCGTGAAAAGAGTCTGACTTCCCTCCCCAGAGTTATTCGTGTAGCCACTAACTTACAGATTAGGTAAAATACATACAATTTTTGTTGGGTATGATGTTTTACGTTCTTAATAATATTGTTGTGTGGCTTGTAGGTTCCATCTGGTGCCGAACACCCAGAAAGGACAAGTGTACCCTCCCCTGATGACTGTGTCCTACTCTGATATTCTCATCACTGACTCGGCCAAGCAAACTGTAGCTGTAGGTATTACATACAAGAACATATTCGGTATCTACGTGCATCTATGTACAGGTGTTGACCTTTACATGTGGGTATATTTAGGTATCGTTCTCATTGGATTATGAGATGGATCAGAGCGACGCTCAAGTTAAAACTGATGTGAGTTTTAAAATAGATAGACATTTCGATTTTCGAGGATGGTGACAATGATGGTAATGATGTGTGTGTGTGTGTGTGTTGCCCAGATTGCACTGGGTGTGTTGGGTGGCGTGGCTGTTGTTTACTCTCTATTGAAGACCGCTAGCTGGAAAAGACGGATCGCCTCACCTCTCATTGACGTACAGGCAAGCACATGCATACAAACACTATCACACAGGAAAACTCAGGATTGTGACTAAACAGCTGTCTGGCCTTAAGAAAGCCTTCTGTAGTGAGACTAATTAAACAAACGGCTTCAATTTAATTGGGAGCATAAAGATTGGACTTTGGAATAATGGAAGTTCATGTGATCAGAGTGACCAGGTCAGAGAGATCAGGGCACTGGTGGCTCAGTGGTAGGTGTTTCGCCTGCCATGCGGAAGGCCTGGGTTCGATTCCAGCCAGTGCCCACACCCCAGCCACTGGATACACTGCCGGTCCCAAGCCCGGATAAAATGGGAGGGTTGCGTCAGGAAGGGCATCCGGCGTAAAACCTGTGCCAAGTTGTAGTGCGGACTGGATATTCCGCTGTGGCGACCCCTTGCCGGGAGCAGCCGAAAGACCAACAACAACATGTGATCAGAGTGACCCTATTATAGAGTGATGGCGCGTCAGGGTAAGAAGGGAAGCGCATACTTCACCCTTCATGCATAGTCTGGAGGCAGTTTTTTTATTTGGGGTTGCCTCAGTTGGATCTAGACTCAGCAATGCAATGTGGCAATAAAATGGAGTCAGCTGATAACCTGAATGTACTGAATGACCAGGGCCCGGTTTCTCGAAAGCTTCTTATCGCTAAGTAGTTCTTAAGTTGTACCTTAACCTCTCTCTTAACTTTATGGCGCATTTCCCGAAACGTTCTTACGCTAAGTATCTCTTAGCTAAGTCACACGTTCGTAAGGTTGGTCTGGACCAACCTTAACTCATACTTAGCGTAGTTTCAGCTCAAGACGCTAGTCGCCGCCACTGAGCAGCAGTCTTTATAAACCAGCGGTGTATGCAAACACATTATGGCACGTTATCAAAGCCGTATTAATGATGGAATATACTGTAGACCTGTTTAAGAATATTATTTTATTTGATATCAGAACTAATAGAGTGACTTTTAATTAGCCTATTTCATAATGTGACTAATGCATTAAAATTGCCAATCACAATTAATATTAAACAGGTGGCGAACAATTTGGCAGCGAGCGTGGTGTTGTGTTAAACTGGTCCGTGGAGCCGTGTGGGTCTTGTACATTTTTCCTTTAGACAAAACTTCAGCCCTTTTCATATTTTCCCCGTGGTCGTTATTAAAAAAATATATAAATAAAAGTTTTGCCTTCCAATGCAACAGATTATGGAGCTTCTTGAGCTGCTCAGACCTGCGCGTGCCAGACCAACGCGTTGTACTTACTGTACTTACTGTACACTCCCCGTCCCGATGTCCAGCTGCTCGCTGCTTTTTGTTTAAAATATGTTTCATTGATCATTAACCATTATCCATGACTTTATGGGTTTTTCTTTTGACACGTTTTATTTTTATGAAATTTTATTTAGTTAAATGAGAAAATAACCTTGTGAGATTCAAACCCCGCATCCATTCATTTTTCTGGGTGACTGTAATGTTTAATACCCCTACAGTATTCACTTATGCGGTTTGACTCGCTGTGAGATGCGGTGTGTTATACCCCTATCTCACCTGCACGGTCTCGCGCTGTGGCCGTAGGCTTGATCATGATTCACCCGAATTTTTGCGCTGTGATTCCGTTTCCATGTTTCCGCGTGAAAAATTCAACGTTTAATTTTTTGCTGGTCCTCGCGGAAGCTTGCAGAACTTCGCGGAATGTTAAAGGAACGTCGCAGGCAATCGCAGCAGCTCATGGAGATGAGTCCGGCCACACAGGTGAGAGAGGGGTATTAGGCACCGTGATCCGCCTCGAGTGACCGGCGCCCGACGGTCCGCGAAGATCTACAAGGTCCGCGAGCTTCCGTAAGTTAAACATGTTTATTTTTTTTGCGTGGTAAAATGGAAACGTAATAACAGCACCAAAACTCGCGCCGAATCATAATGAACCGCACTTACGGCCCCGCGTGTGAGATAGAGGTATTAAACCTCCACCCTGTCATCTCATCGTATTCATTCCATAGTGCGCTATACAACCCCAACAACTGATACTTCACATTGTTTCTGAAGCTGGTGAAGAGTGTTATCAGCTGTTTGTCCATCAACTATGATTGTAAACCCGGTTCGTTTCACGGCCACATGTTACATGAAAATATTATATGTTAGATTATTATATTAATTAATATTAATTTATATATTTGTCTATTATGACATGTTATTGTTAACACATTTCGAAATAAACGCTATTAAAAGAATTTAGTGCAATGTTTAATTTGCATAGAAAGTGCCGTATTTCTTAACGCTGTCATGCAAAAAGAGTGAAAAATCGATTCCTGAGCAACCGATGTCCGCTAATTCAGGACCTTCACTGTAGACAGCGCCGCGTAACGTCGGACGTAAGAGGCAGCGACTTAAGAAGACTCCTAAGAGACAGTTCGAGAAATACTCTTAGAAACGTTATCACTTAACGTAAGATATATCTTAAGAGTCTTCTTAGCGCGCGAATAGTGTGCGTTATCGAGAAACCGGACCCAGGTTATTACATATATGGACTTTTTCCACCCACAATGTCATGGACATATTCCAGTATTTTAATTGTAAAGTGGTTCCTGAAAATTATTCCACCATCACCAAATAGTTAAACTTAATTGTGTGCAAACTGAACAAGAAAATTATAAATATTCATTTGCAAGATGTTCTGGGTGGTGCCCTGGAATGGGTTGGCAGCCCATACAGGGAGATCAAAGCAGGGGGTGATGGGCCCTCGGCACCCCATGACTCTATACAGGATAAGCAGTATCAAATATAAATGAGTGAATGTTCTGCATGTATTTTTACTTTTGGTCACAGTTTGTAAAATGCAAAGGTGTTTTAATACATGAGAATAATTCTAATAAGACCCAAATGATAAATTTATTTCATATTTTTAACCTTTCACAGCCCTTTTTTCCCCCCTAATTGTTGTAATGTACGCACCTCTATTTCATTCAGACCATTGTGAAGTTCCTGTTGTTCTATGCCGGAGATTTGGCAAACGTTTTCTTCGTCATCACTGTCGGAACTGGTCTGTACTGGCTCATTTTTTATAAGGTCAGTGACATTTTTGTATTGCTATTACACAATGTTAACAGTCTCTTTACAATTGTGTATTAAAGGCTTTGGTTATATCTGTATATACATTTTTCTTTTTGTTCTTTTGGTATTTTTGCTTCGTATTCTTTTCTTTTTTTCCCCTGATTTTTTCCCCCCTGTTTTACAGGCTCAGCAATTTGTATCAGTCCTGTTGCCATTACCAGCTCAGGAGGATCGCTTTGTGATATATGTTGGCTGTGCTTTTGCACTTAAGGTGATGTGTAGAAACATACAAAATAAGGTTGTAAAGTTGCAATGCCACTTTCTGCAGGTATCTGTTTAGTGATTTGTACTGCTTTCTTGCAGATGTTATTTCAAATAAATTCATTTGGATTCATCTGCAACTCTATAATATGTATATGTATGTGTCATAAACTCCTAAGCTGCCTAACTGTAATTTCTATCCTCTGCTACTCTGTAGGCGCTACAGTTCCTTCATGAATTGTGGTTGCAGATGTCAGTGGATATATTCTTTATAGACTGGGAGAGACCTCGCAGCGGCAAGTCTAGTAAATCTGTAGAAGGTAAAGGTCTTTAGAACTCAGAGCAGCATATGGACAGTACTGTATGTGATGCTGGGTTTTTTTTCTGCTATGTTTGGCTGATTTACATGTTCACTCCATTTGATAAAATATAACGGTGTAATAATAACAAATGATAAACAAAAACATTTATTTAAAACTTCAGTTATTAAAAAATATATATATTTTTAAGTGATTTATTTTAGAATTCCAAAACAACAGCACTTACTGTCCATAGTTACACAGCAACAATACTGGGCTGCCTGCTCAAACATCAACTGATGCCAAAATGTATGTTTCGTGATATTTCATATAAGTTATATTTTAGTTTCCTTCTCTTATTAAATATGCTATGAAGCAAAGAGAAGGTTATAACCGCTAGTTTAGCAAGTTTGCTATCATTTAGATATGCATTACATATTTACTGGGCTCAATTCACTTTTAGCTAAAGGTAACCTGTGTAATAAGTGATGCAACAGTTAAAGCACACTTGTGTACATGACTTCAGGTTGTGGTGATGGAAAGCCCCCAGCACCTACAGTCAGCATCTGGAGAACGTATTTTGTGGCTAACGAATGGAACGAGATCCAGACAATTCGTAAGATCAACCCCACCTTCCAGGTCATCTCCGTGCTCTTCTTCCTGCAGGTGAGCTGCTCTACAAACAGTGTCGTAGATGTATCTTTACGTGTGCATGGTTAGATGTTGTGTGTGTGTGTGTGTGTGTGTGTGTGTGTGTGTGTGTGTGTGTTTGCCGGCAGGTGGTGAGTTTCTCCAGCCTTGCATTAAGAGATCCTTCTTCAGAGCTTCAGCGTTCAAGCGAGGGATACCAACCAGCCTACAGCCGCGTACTGCGCTATGGTTTGGCAGCTGCTCTATGGCTTTGCATTGGTTTCATACAGGTACTAACACTCACTCACACACCTCACACACAGACACCACTGTAGATTATTATTTACTGAATATAAGTTACACCTCTATTCCCAACACACACATAGTAAAATATCACCAACTTTTTTTAAATTAATATTATATTTTATCAGATGTTGGCTTTGCTTATGGTGCGTTTATGCTATCAAGATGAAACTACTGTAAGATTTATTGCTCAAAATTATAGCACAATTTGGGAAATGAAGGAAAAGGGATGTCTGTCCTTGACAAAAATTATTAATTCATTTCTTCCTCTTCAGTACCTTCTTTATCCTGGTCAGAGCAGTTATGGATCCAGAGTTAGGAACATATATTGTATATGATTGGGATACCAACAAAATCCCACAACAAATCCCTGATCATTCCCATCCCTAGTTATCAATGTTATGCACTTCACCGATCGGTGGTCATAATGTTACAGCTTATCTGTATATATTCAATTCAATTCAATTTTATTTGAATAGCGCTTTTAACGATTGTCATTGTCGCAAAGCAGCTTTACACAATCAAAATAATTATTAAGTAAAAACTCCCTGAGATGGTAATAGGAAGAAACCTTGAGAGGAACCAGACTCAACAGGGAACCCATCCTCATTTGGGTGAAACAGAAAGCAGGAATTGATCTGCATTCATACTGTGTGTTAGGTGGCAGCCAGTTCAGCTATAACAGTTGATGTTAATTGATGTTAATATGGAGTCCAGGTAGTTATTGAAGACTCAGGTAGACTAGGAAAGGAAATTCCAGTCCTGAACTATCGAGCAACTGCAGCCAAGTCAAGTCCTCAGAGAAACAGCTGTCCACACCAGTCGAGGTCAGAACGTCTTCATGGTGAAACCGTCCCCAGACACCAGATGCATTTCAATGACACATACGGGGCATCCATATGACGAGATCTCCAACCAGAAGCAGGGCACCAGGATGGGTCAGACAGGTCCAGAGGGCAGAAGGAGTCTGGATCACTGGCAGCTCAGGAACGACATGTGTAGCTCGACAGAGAGAGGGGGAGAGAACTGGAGAGGGGAGAGCAGAAGAGGACTATCTATAACAGCCTAACTAAATGGGAGAGCCAGAAGGAAACAGACATGAGGGCTCCCCGAGATGTAAAGCAACCAATACGTCTAGCTGTATGTGGTCCTATGACTAGAACTTCTGTCTTATCAGGATTGAGCAGTATATCAGCCCTTTGCAACACTGTACAGTACATAAGGAATAACTGGTTGTAGCTGCTGTAATGTAAGTAATGTGTTATTGTTTGTGTTTCTTTTTTTCAGATCACGTTTTTCTCAGTTTTCTATGAGCGCTTTGTGGAAGACAAGATTCGTCAGTTTGTAGATCTCTGCTCTATTAGCAACGTGAGTCTACATACAATAGCAGTTCTAATCTGTATGCTGGTGTGTTAAATGTAAGCATAATCAAAATACAGATTGCGTGCATAAATTGTTCAGGAAGCGGGCTCGTATTTCAAAACACTCGTAAACCAAATCTTCCCATAAGAAATAATGGAAGCTCAAATTGTTTGTCGCACAGCCCCAAAAAATAAATACATAAAATTAATTAACACAAAATATAAAGTAAAAATAAAGCAAATTAACCTGTACTTTACCTTTAAATAAAAAAAAGCATAAAATACCGACAGATAAATGTTTGTTTGTGCACGCAGGTGCTGGTTGTGTGTGAAGCTAAAGTAAGGAGCCCCTCTCCCTCTCCCCCTTCTCGTCTTACACAGTTTCCCTTCCGCCACTCTTTTCAGACACAGACACAAAGAGCAGGCTGACACAGAGAGAGAAAATGGATCTTTAACCTCTCTAATGAGACTTATTTTGCTTTACACGCGTGCTGTACACACACACACACACACACACACACACACACACATACAGACACAAAATAAAATATGTTTTATGCGCACACACGTGGTCAGTTTTATAGTAACAGTACACAAGTGCACGGATGTTGATTATACCATTAAGAGATGCGCACTAAGACCCAGCAGGGGAGACGATTACCCACAATTCCGCAGCGCAAGAGAGAGAAAAAACATTGGCTCAGTTGTAATCATGTCCACTCGGCGTCAAAACAAGAATGTGCGCATGTGTGATACATGATACTCGGTGCTCGTAAACCAAGACTTGTTTGTTTTCTAATTCAAAATTTATTAAAAATCTTTGCTCGTCTTGCGGAACACTCGCAATCCGTGTTCACTGTACAGTGAAATTTCGTTAATTCCCCTTCTTGGACTTGCATCTTTATACACTTCATCCCTAAAATGTGCATATTGCATGTGTCATTTATCAGTTTATCACAAATCTTTTACTTTAAATTGGGACCTTTATGATTTCTAGGACTTGGTGTTCTGCAGCAAATAAAGCGGCACCTGAAATATTGCGCATGTCTTTACGTTTTTCGTGATGGCTGTGTTTTAGGTATCACTACTGCTGCTTTCTCAACGCTGTTTTGGTTACTACATTCACGGGCGATCTGTGCATGGCCATGCTGATACTAACATGGAGGAGATGAATTCAAACTTGAAGAGAGAGGCAGTAAGACTTGTTATATTATTTGAATGATAATTTTGAGACTATGTAATGTTAAGGGATATTAATATATGTACGTGTTTGTGTGTGTGTGTTTTTACACATTAAATAGGAGAATCTTTGTGGCCAGAGAGGACTGTTACCTAATTCCGACATCCAGACTTTTCAGATCTCCATCACAAGTCGTCTGAGAGCGCAGTATGATCGCATATTCGAGCCGCTCAGTAGAGTAAGTTCACACCAGCACTGTTTAGTTTCTCTCAATGAAAAATAAATGACATTGGTAAAGTAAAACTCTTACATTTGTTTATATTGAAATGTGACTCATGTGCTAATTGACTCTAATTTGTTGGGTAAATCCATAATTGTGTTATTCCTGTAAGCAATTTTGTTAAAGTTTGAAGCAAGGGCTAAATCCCAATTGTGCAGGTAGTCAGCAGGTAGTTGCATTGTGAGTAATGTAGTAATTACCAATGAGAACAGACCGACATGTTAATAAAATAAATCTCAGGACCATTGTAAGATCACATGCTAACAATCAGGCTGGATTTGTCCTTGCTAAAAGCTAGGTTTTGAAGTGAACACACACATGCACAAGCTCTTATTAACATTATTCATGTCCTTCCCATCACAACACACAGAGAAATGGACCTTCGCGATTGATTGATGCCTCTGATAACCCATTCGTGCAGAACACAAAAGCCTACCACACCATGAACCGCTTTCTGGCCTCTGTCATTGACCATGTGAGACTTTATGGACTTCATCTTTATTACCCATACAGCCTGGTGCAGTGTTCAGCATGGTGATCCTGTTTTTGTTTTCTCTGCCAGGCTCATCGTGAGATGGATTACATTGTGAAAGATAAACTGCTCTTGGAAAGAGTCATAGGAATGGAGTTTATTGAGCCTCTGGACAAAAGCATTTTTTATAATGGTAAGCTACGTAACATAAGACTGGAAGACATTAGACCAATAATATTTCAGAAGGAGCTTAAGCATACATTTTGCATATTACTTTTCAATGACCATGGTATAATTTCTATGGCATAAATCAAAATCAATATCTAGAATTTGATAAAGCTGTTTTGTGACAATGTTTTTCGTTGTCTGTCAGGTAAATATAATTAAATTACATTTACATCACTTTTTTCATTTTCTACCTAGATGACTCTCACTCTTTCGCTGAGGTGCTTTTCTATGGGAACGAGGCGACACTGTTGATCTTTGACACACTCTTTTTCTGTGTTGTTGATCTCGGCAGCCAGAACTACATTCTGGCAGCTATTCTAACATACGTACAGCAACTGGTCAGTATCTGGGTGTGTGTGTGTGTGTGTGTGTGTGTGTGTGTGTGTGTGTCTGTGTGTCTGTGTGTCTGTGTGTCTGTGTGTCTGTGTCTGAACTGAAGTGAAGTTTTCATCATATAGTCCAATACATTCAGAGTCATTTACAGAGGTGGTTCAGCCTCTCTTTTGTTGGCACACTGACTTTTCTAGTATTCTGAGAAAACGGGGAGAAATGTGAAAAAGCAACGAAATTTTTTTTCAATTTCAAGCACGTTGCTGTATAGCCATTCCAAGCCAGCACCACAGACCTCTTAACCTCTTGAGACTGTTGTGTACATTGCAATTTCTCCTTACTGTTTTTACTGTATCTGCACCTAATTTATATGAACTTAAACAGTGTCTTTAAACAGGAAGAGGTTTTCACACAGGATGAAGAAAACGAATTATACCCAACAGTCCTCAAGACGTTCTGAGTTTGTTTACTGTATAATGATAATTATATTAAACCAATATTTATACAGTAATCAAAAAATGTTTTATTTAAGGCATAATGACTCATTTGCTCACATTAAAATGGCCCATGTAAATTATTTATAATTTTTCATTAACTTAAAAAGAGTTTTTCCCTAGCACTCCTAGACACATTATGTACCTGGCTTCATTTTTTGGAATGCAGTTCGTATTTGCACATAATTGAGTCATTAATATAATATTTTAATCTAGACGTTTCAAGAAATGTATTTATTCATTCATTCATTCATTTTCCGCACCGCTTAATCCTGTGCTCAGGGTCGCGGGGGACCTGGAGCCTATCCCAGGAGACTTCGGGCACTAGGCGGGGTACACCCTGGACAGGGTGCCAATCCATCGCAGGGCACACACACATACACACACTGAAATGTATTCATAAGCTGAAAATTTAAAGAATTGTTAAAGTTTAAAACCATTCAGATAATCATCAGAATTTATCTGTGTGTGTTTGCAGATCTTCAGGCTGATTCGAAATGTGTCTGGTCGCAGGAACCTAGCCAGAAAAACTCTGGTTGACAAAAGATTCCTTATCTAATTAAATTATTTAATCTTTTTTTTGCCTTAATGTCAGTTTTATTGTAGTTTGTATTTTGCCAACACTAATTATCAAAGCAGGTTTGTGTTTTGATGCATTTGTCCTTTTAATGTTTGTTTTAGACTAGATTTAAAAAATATAGTATATAGCATGTTATTGTTTGAGTATTTCCTGAAATTCAGTATTTTTCTACATCATTAAAGACTATTGATTAATTGATTGTGTGACTTCTGTACAGTGTATAGAAATGTAAACCATGAATATGAGCTTCTGTTAATGTTTAATGTTCAGTTTTCACATACCCGAAACTGACTTCACGAAACTGTATATATTTTTTTCAGCTTTCAGTTGTCTAATTTTAGTAAGTCTGTGGCCACAGTTGTCTCCGTAGATGCTTTTCAACTCACCCCAGCTATAAAGAGTATTTATTTGATTTACTGTAGCCTTGGAATGAGCTGGAACCACTCCACTGCCCTCTCATCAAGTAATTTCCATAAAACTGTCCATTTTCATAAAACTGTTGCTCACCAGAGGCTTTTTTTGTTTTCTGCACAACTCTATATAAACTCTCAATACTGTTCTTTGTGAAGATTCCAGACCAGCAGTTTCTGAAATAATAAAACCTGTTTGTTTAGAACCTTCAAAAGTCATGGTCAAAGTCACAGAGATCACATCTCCCCCACATTCTCATTAGGCTGCTTGATAAAGTCAGAACTCCTTCTCATAATTTTAACATTCTTTGTACCCGTCAAGGCCAAACAGAGGCATGATACCACAAGTTACAATGATAATAATAATAATAATACAAAATAGGTTTAGAAATGGGCAAATAATGGCTGAACTGGGTTTTCATTTACTTCTTTATTTTTATTTATAAATTTTTTAAATAAATGTCTGCAGAAAAATACCCTCCTCCCCACCAAATAAATAAATAGAATTAAGTGAGAAAGAAATCAACACTCAATCAAAAGTGAGACTCGAACCCTTGACCCTGGACATGTGAAGCCACAGTACGTCACCATGCTGCCTGTTGTGAACCTTTTGACCTTTAAAATAACTGAAACATACTTAGTGCTGAATTTTATCTTGTTCATTTTTTTTTATTTAATTTTAAATTTTTTACCTTTCATCTGTTAATGTTGCCTTAATTAAAGATATTAAGCATATACTTTATCGCTAGTAAAAAGAATCAAAGAAAGACTTTGGAGTCTGTGCAGATCTGGATGAAATAAGACAGGATTTATTGCAGCAAAAAAACCAGCTGAGCCAGCCTACCTACCTTTTTCCCACCTTGTCATATACCTCATTATCTGACTCCTCCTTGTGCTCATAATTTTTTCCCATTATAATTAAGTTTTCTTATAAGTTATTTTCCATTATCTTTGCACTTTTCTTGCTTAATTAAAAAAATATTGGGGTGGCGCTTAATTTTACTATACGTTCTTAGTTTTTCTGGTTTACTCTACAGTTCTCAAGAGACAGGCCATGGGTAAGCATCTCCGTCACACTATTTTTAATTATTTGTCTTATTTTTCCAATTTGTTGTACTTACGCATTTTATTTTAATCTCATAGTTGCCAATTGCTGAAGTGCCGACTACATCCAGTGGCGGTTCTACACTGAATTGCTCCCTGGGCGAGACTCCCTACCTGCGCCCATTCATCTCCCTCCCCCCCAACTCCCCCTCCCGTCATCGCATCTCTTATACCCCAAAGAGAAATTCACTATAATTTGCCTAACAAACATTATTTGCTAAATTAGTAAATATAAACATACAAAATAAAGGCCTATTTGTATTAATTAATTACAACTAATGTTTCTTACAGCCAATATATAACCAAATATATTAATAATTAAGTGATACTAAGGCCTAATGTCTTTTGAGAATTTGAGACAAAAATATCAACTATCACAACAGGACTTCTTTCGTTTTTTACAAGTTAGGAGCTATATTTTGAAGGATACCTTATGTATTAATAGAAGTCTGTCTCCTACAGAAAAGTTTATTTTTCACCGGAAAGAAGTCTGTGAGTTTGTTATATAAGGTACTTAGTGGTACATTTGAGAAACAGGTGGTTTTGAATACTAGATCTGCTTGGGAAAGGGAACTTTCAGTCGCTATAAGTGAGGAAGAATGGGATGATATTTTGAAATATGCCAAATCTATCTCGGTATGTAACCGTGCCAAAGCAATACAATTCAAAATTGTGCACAGGTTGCATATCTCACCAAACCGTAGACATACATTTAACAATGCCCTTTCACCTCTATGCCTTAAGTGCAAAACACAAACACTCTCACTCATTGTCTCTGGTCATGTAATCAGTTACAAATATACTGGGCCAAGATTGTATCTGAAATGTGTATTCTTTTTGACAAGGAGTTGGCTATGGATCCTGTATTTTTGATCCTGGGTTTACCGGATCAATCTTTGATTTCATCCAATGAAAAGAATCTTTACAATCTTCTTACATTTGCAGCCAGGAAGAATATATTATTGAGATGGATAAGTGATAAGACCCCGACTATTTCGGGATGGCACAAGTTTTTAATGGAACTAATACCGCTGGAATATTTAACATGTTTAGTTAATGACCGACCAGATCAGTTCTATAATGTTTGGAAGCCTTATATTAGCAATCTAGAGACTGATGTGTCAACTATTCTGTGGAAAGGTTTTCCTCCTCAAGTACCTCAAGTGAGTGCATAGGATTTTGAATTGGTATTGTGCTACCATTATGCTTTACCTATTTTATTTTAATTATTTAATTTTTGTTTATCTAATTATTCTTTTTTATTAATTTATGTATTCTGAATATCTTAAAATTTGTCCCCCTTTTTTGTGGCCTGTTAGATGTATCTTTGTTTTATGTTTTGTTAAAAGTTGGAAAATTTTCAATAAAGTTATTTGACCAACAAAAAAAAAAGGAATACTATAATTAATAAATTATTTTATTTTCAATCAGTTTACTTTTTTTTATAGTTATAGATGGAATAATTAGGGATTAATGTTGGTGTTATTTGCTTATATGCTTCAATATTATTTATTTATTTATGTAAACACTTTTCTGACCAAAACCTTTTTTTTTTTTTTTTATGGTTACAGTGTGACAGAGTTTACATAGGCATACACTGTAAAACAAGGTTTCGGAGCAAGATACAATGATGGATTTTAATTAAATAATACATCCCAGAATCCTGTCTTTTAAGAGTTTGATGTTAAGCACTGGTTGATAACTAGTGATAACTAAACAGCAAGATAAAGTGCAACGTTGTCTTCACCCCCCCCCCCCCCCCCCCCAGTGTTTAATAAGACCCTTGTTAGAATTTATTCTGTCCTATATATAAAATATAGTTCTGTTTTCTTTGTCATATTAAGGTATGGGTCTCTAAACACTTCTTAGTTTTGTTTTTTCTGCCTCATACTCACATTACTTTTAATTATTTTTTCAGTTACTGTTTCTCCATTTTGTATACGATGTTTTTGAAATCCATTGGTTCAGCAGTGAAGCAGATCTCAAAGCCAGCACTGAATCACTTAATTTGATTGACTCAGCTGTTTAAGCTGATATTATACTTACATTGAAGTTTTAAATTTAGAACCTACGATCAGGTGATGTTTCGATTCATCAGGGAATAAAATAATGCTCTGGTATGATAGGTTTTGTTATGGCAGTTTGGTTTCATTTCTTATTAGGCTCCATTTAAGTTTCGATTCATGATCTCAGACAACACCCACCTTCAAACGACAATTTTAGACAGTAACAGACACCACGTGAGCAATATTCAAGGCAAAAAGTGGTAGGTCAACAGTTTCAAGATTAATATAATGGTGTAATGGCTGTCCTGGCACATCATTGTTGAAACTGGATTTTGTCTTGATTATGTATCGTATGTGTTTTTCTTTGGAAAGATATGAGTGACTAGATATTACTCATCATTTTTGCTCCACAAGTTAGATGTTTTCTGAACAGGCTTAGTAATTTCTTTTGTGTAAGTTACATTTATCCACATTTACTTTACATGTATGTATGGAATATGACTTTTTAGTTCAGGTATAAAATGAGCACGTATGTCAAAGTCAAGTCAGTGCTTGTATTCTCAACCTATAAGCATTGCTGGACTGGCTCACTTTGGTTTTACTGCTGCAATAAATCCTGCCTTACTTCATCCAGATCTGCCAGAAAGTCCAGAGACTTTCTTTAATTCTTCTTACTAAAGATACAGTATTTGTTTAATATTTTAACTTAAGGCAAGATTAACAGGTGGAAGATAAAAATCTCCCACAGATTCATAAATGACCGCCATTGTCTGTATACTGTAAGTACACAATTGAGACAGTCTCTGACTGAAAAATCTATTGTTGTGTGTGTCAAAATCCCTCCATCCTTGCTAGATCTTCTTCTGAAGCGTGATATTCTGTGCAGTAATAATCAGAGGTGGAAAGAGTAATAAAATTTTGTACTCAAGTAAAAGTACTGTTACTTTAGTGAATTTTACTGAAGTACAAGTAAAGTTACCGTTATAAAAATCGACTCAAGTAAAAGTAAAAAGTAGTTCATTAAAAATTTACTCAGAGTAAAAGTTACTTTTTTTTTTAACAGCGGCGGTGGGATGGGGGATGGAATACCCTTGCATAATAGATCTGTTCCCTTTGTTGTGCTTGAAATCAAAGTGGTCTCTTAAATATGACCAGGGGTTTGCTTCATAAGAATTTGTTGGCGTTTCACTTTCAGCTGTGTCTGTATCACTGGCATATGTTTTGTCCATCTCCATCGTTCTTGTGAATTTAGCGCGTTTGTTCTTGACGCCCATCAATCAATCAGGGGCCGGTTTCTCGATAACGCAACTATTTGCGTGCTAAGAAGACTCTTAAGATATATCTTACATTAAGTGATAACTTTTCTAAGTGTATTTCTCGAACTGTCTCTTAGGAGTCTTCTTAAGTCGCTGCCTCTTATGTCCGACGTTTGTCTACAGTGAAGGTCCTGAATTAGCTGACATCCATTGCTCAGGAATCGATTTTTGACTCCTATTTTCATGTAAGCTGTGGCGGTGAAACGAACCGGGTATACAATCATAGTTGATGGACAAACAGCTGATAACACTCTTCACCAGCTTCAGAACAACCTTACAAACGTGTGACTTAGCTAAGAGATACTTAGCGTAAGAATGTTTCGGGAAATGCGCCATAATGTTAAGAGAGAGGTTAAGGTACAACTTAAGAACTACTTAGCGAAAAGGAGCTTTCGAGAAACCGGGCCCTGTGCAGTGGTTTCCGGGGTGCAATTTTTTTTCCTTCCCCGTTGTATTATTTTTCATTTTCATTCATTTATTTTTTACTCACTAGCGAATATGGTTTAAAATGTAGTGAAGTACAATACTTTAAACAAAACATACTTAAGTAAAAGTAAAATTACAGATTTTAAAAACTACATTAAAAAATAGAAGAACACAAAAAATATACTCAATTACAGTAATGCGAATAAATGTAATACATTACTTTCCACCTCTGGTAATACTAAAGCTGTAGTAGGGTGTGAAAGTGTGACATGTGACAAGTTTGATGAATTGAGTGTCAGGTCTATTCTTGTGTAAAAAGCGTGATTCAGGCACAATTTGTGTTAATCAACCTTAATGGTAACCAGGATATTAGTTCTGCTATGCTGATGATGGACAGTTATACTGTATGTCTCAGCAAAGCCAGATGAGAGACACCAAAACTTAATAAAACTGAGGAATGTGTAAAGGAAATGAGTCACAGGATGCTTATTAACTTCTTTCTACTAACCTGTGACAAGACAGACGTACTGGTACTCAGACAAAAAGCAGCATTGTGATGTGCAGTATAACACAGACCTTGATGTGTTAATTCTAGTCTTTCATTTAAAGGAGGACGGAGGACTTATGGATATATATAGATTTATGGTGAAATGGTATGTTTGGATAGCATATGAGGGAAAAACCATCAAAAATTTCCCTTCTAAAATGGAAAAGGAAAGTGAAGCTCTTCATCAGGACATTTTAGTTTTACATTCATATTTCTAATACAAATTTATTGAAACAAATTGTACATGTCCTTGTTTATTAACGCAAATCTTTCATTTTCACATTGTATCCATGTATACTTTGTGTGCATACTGTATATCACAGTCAAGTTTATTTCCAGTATAACCTCCAGGAGTTTATTAATTGGTTTATTCCAATTGGATTCAGATTTGTGTTTAAAGCTAGTTAGCTTTGTAGCTTGTGTTAGCCATAAATACAACACTGATGTTTTAGCGGCAATGAATGGGTGTTTTGACTGCTCTCACCTCTTCCTAGTACTGTGGACAGAACCCAGCTACTTCCACCCATGTTGGTGACTGACAGTGTAACTTAGAAGATGGAAGATTAGGGTTTTTCAGCAGGGTGCACATGCAAAACAGGAAGCAATAAGACAGTAGAAGTGGTGGAGCTTTGTTTCAATTGAATTACATTGTTGTTCCATTAGTAATGCTGGTCTAAAAAGTTTATCTGATTCATTCGGTGAGTAAATATGTCAACTGTTTCAGCTAATATTTTATGTAATATATTAGTGTATAGAGTGTTTAGGCAGCAGGGAATAAATAACCTAATCAGAGTATAGTATAAATATTTTTGTATGATTATTCCTGCTTGGATTTTTCTTTCAGGCATGTCCAATTCACATTCATTAAATTCAAAGGGCAATTTAAGACATTAAACAATGGCTTATCTGATCCTTCTGGTACGTACAATACTGTTAAAATCGGTGTGCGTTATAATCATATTTATCCTCATTGTATGCATGGAATTTTAACTGCAATCTTCAGAGTCAATACTCGTAGCAGATTTATGGAAGCATGTTACACTAAATAAACAAACAAGGATTCCAGGGTTCTTTTTTGTTTTTCTTATGGCACGCTGGGACAATTTACGATGCGTGGGAGCTTGATAAAGTAGAATGTACCATCCTTAAGGAATGTCTGTCTTTATGTTTCTGCCTTAAAGCCCTTCTTATAATTTGTTAGGTTTAATATATATTTTTGAAATTCTAAAATTAAAGTCAAAATTTAAAATAAAGCAAATAATATTTGTGCTAAGGACACACCCTCTAGACCATACAGATGATATACAGTAGAAACCTGAACTAAGAGTATAAACATGATCAAGGACAATCATGTATACAAATATACTTATTGAAATCATCTTAAATTGAATTGATAAATTGACTTAGATGATTAAATAATAATAAAAAAAACACAATATCTAAGTGTCTACTTTTATGTAAAATATGCTGATTTATGTACTGCACATACTTTTAGTCAACTCACTTATTGTACAGATTGACTTAAAACACCTGAAATTCTGAGTGCATTATATTTCCTATTCTTGATGACACATTTCTATCAGACTGCATGTGATTGTGTTGTATTTCTTCTTCCTTCTTCCATGGTTTAATGGCTCTCTGTTAGACCAGAAGTGATAACACTTTATGGATTGCATAGGATTTCTTCCCTCCAAAATCAAATCAAATCAAATTCAGCAAATAAAATGAGGTAGATTTATGGTGACAATAACAAATACTAAGCAAAGGGTTCAAAGGAAAATAAAAGAACACAACGTCTTGTGAACTTAAATTAACAATGCATGGTAACACTGCCTAAGAACATTTTTGTATTATAACAGAACTCTTTTATACCCTGGTCCTGCGACTCATGTTCTAACAGCCTTATCCTACTAACCAATTAGCAGATTCTAATCTCATAAGGTAAATACTGATGAATCATGCTGCGCTCTAACTGAATTTAACACTAACAGCAAAATACATATTTTTATCTTGAGGCTGGCTAACTGTCACACTAAAACATGAGGTGCGTTAGTTGCAAACATCACGCCACACAGTTCATCTTGGGTATGAAGATCATTGCTGATAACCGCAGTCATGCAGAAGTCGACAGCTTCTTTCTCCACATGTGTTGCAGCCACGTCAGGAGGAGAGGTCTTTGCCACATCTCCTCTCACCAGGCCTCTGCGCCTCTTCTTGAGCCTCCGTTGCTCTCGTCGAGCTGTGACTCGACCTGCTTGTTTATCTGACACATTATCAGCCTTACCCAATACATCTCCTATAGTAAGCTGGGATATACGACAAATTAAAACTTGGCCCCTTCCACAACAACAGTTTATATAAAGGAACATCTGGTCATTTTCTGCAACCAATTCTGTATGAGAAAGGAATCTCAGATGTATGTACCTATGTTTAATAGCTATAGTACAATATTGCTCCATGGACCAGGTGACTTCTCCTTCTAGAGATGAGATATGTGTTAAAAAGAAATCTTGGAAATCTTTCTTTCTTTTTTGCTTTTCTCTGACGGTTAGTCTGGGTTGCACAGCTGTGTTTGTGGGGTCCCTCTCTCATACACAGCATTTATTTTTAGTGAATGCACCAGTCTTGGCTTTACACGTTAGGTTGTACATCATCAGGACATGGTCAGTGGCTTGCAAAAGTACTCGGCCCCCTTGAACTTTTCCACATTTTGTCACATTAAAGCCACAAACATGAATCAATTTTATTGGAATTCCACGTGAAAGACCAATACAAAGTGGTGTACATGAGAGAAGTGGAACTAAAATCATACATGATTCCAAACATTTTTTTACTAATAAATAACTGAAAAGTGGGGTGTGCGTAATTATTCAGCCCCCTTTGGTCTGAGTGCAGTCAGTTGCCCATAGACATTGCCTGATGAGTGCTAATGACTAAATAGAGTGCACCTGTGTGTAATCTAATGTTAGTACAAATACAGCTGCTCTGTGACGGCCTCAGAGGTTGTCTAAGAGAATATTGGGAGCAACAACACCATGAAGTCCAAAGAACACACCAGACAGGTCCGGGATAAAGTTATTGAGAAATTTAAAGCAGGCTTAGGCTACAAAAAGATTTCCAAAGCCTTGAACATCCCACGGAGCACTGTTCAAGCGATCATTCAGAAATGGAAGGAGTATGGCACAACTGTAAACCTACCAAGACAAGGCCGTCCACCTAAACTCACAGGAAGAAAGCCATTGTTAACAGAAAACCATAAGAAGTCCCGTTTGCAGTTTGTCACAAGCCATGTGGGGGACACAGGAAACATGTGGAAGAAGGTGCTCTGGTCAGATGAGACCAAAATGGAACTTTTTGGCCAAAATGCAAAACGCTATGTGTGGCGGAAAACTAACACTGCACATCACTTTGAACAAACCATCCCCACTGTCAAATATGGTGGTGGCAGCATCATGCTCTGGGGGTGCTTCTCTTCAGCAGGGACAGGGAAGCTGGTCAGAGTTGATGGGAAAATGGATGGAGCCAAATACAGGACAATCTTGGAAGAAAACCTCTTGGAGTCTGCAAAAGACTTGAGACTGGGGCGGAGGTTCACCTTCCAGCAGGAAAACGACCCTAAACATAAAGCCAGGACAACAATGAAATGGTTCAAAACAAAACGTATCCATGTGTTAGAATGGCCCAGTCAAAGTCCAGATCTAAATCCAATCGAGAATCTGTGGCAAGATCTGAAAACTGCTGATCATTAATCTGCTGGCCCTCTAAGCTGACTGAGCTGGAGCTGTTTTGCAAAGAAGAATGGGCAAGGATTTCAGTCTCTAGATGTGCAAAGCTGGTAGAGACGTACCCTAAAAGACTGGCAGCTGTAATTGCAGCAAAAGGTGCTTCTACAAAGTATTGACTCAGGGGGCTGAATAATTACGCACACCCCACTTTGCAGTTATTTATTTGTAAAAAATGTTTGGAATCATGTATGATTTTTGTTCCACTTCTCACGTGTACACCACTTTGTATTGGTCTTTCATGTGGAATTCCAATAAAATTGATTCATGTTTGTGGCTGTAATGTGACAAAATGTGGAAAAGCTCAAGGGGGCCGAATACTTTTGCAAGCCACTGTATATACAATTTACGGCTTGTATGTCCTCATAATGTTATTGCTAAATGGGAATTTCTACACACATTGACACTATGTGTGTTGCTGTGTCAGATCTTGGTTACTATATGCAAGACTGTTAGTTTAAAAAAGAATAGTGACCAAATTGGTAAGTTATAAATATAAAATATAAAATTTTGTACAGGATTTCCTTATCTTTTTGGCTTACTGGCACTCTGTGTGTGTGTGTGTGTGTGTGTGTGTGTATGCGTGTATGGTGTGTGCAGGCTAGGGGGTGGGGAGGAAGCTGAAACATTTGCTTCTTGAGCTCTTCGGAGAGAAAACAAGCAACTATGGCTGACCAAAGGTAAGAAAAGAGGTTAATAAAGTACGCATGGTCTAATTATAGAAGTCTATAGTATAATAATTTTACACAATTTTTCTTTAGACAAATTTTTTTCTTTATCCTAACTTTAAGACTTACTTGGGAATGATGTCGATTTTTTACAGTCCTGGGTTTCTTTATCATTTACGGCAGTTTATTTTATTAGATTTTTTTGCTCACTTTAAATAACAGTGAACCTGTTTTGTCAGCCTCCAGGTTTAACCAAATCAGTTTGTTTAGATTTTGGTCTTAATTCACTCCAGAAAATGAAAAAATAAAACATGAACAATTCTTTTCATTGAACTTTGGCTTCAAAATCCAGGCAGGAGAAAAGAAAAATCCATTTTTGCTTTATTTTTATTATCAAAATGAACATACGATTTTAAAGTGGATCCGTTTAATTCTGTTAGCCACTGAGTGAACCATAATGAATTGTTTTACATACAGTACTCAAGACACAAGAGTGATTCAATATAAATGCTGAACTTATTGAGTGAATCAGAGTAAATTCTCGACTGAGAAACAGAGCAGATCAAATTGCATGAAGTGCTCCCCAGTCACTCCTCAACGTACAAACTATATACACTACCGTTCAAAAGTTTTACATCACTTGCAAATTTCTTTGTTTTTGTTTAGTGATTTATTTTCTACATTCTACAACAATACTGGGGTTTTTAAAACTATAAAATAACACTGGAATTAGGTAATTACGTAGCAACAACAAAAACAACAGTTAGTTGTTATTTTAAGACATTTAAATGTAATAGTTCTTGCAGGAACAGTATTGTCAAGTGCATTTGCAAAATCCGTCAAGCACCATAATGAAACTGGCTCTCATGAAGACCATCCCAGGAGGACGAGACCAAAACCTACCTCTGCTGCAGACGAGAAGTTCATTTAGAGTTATCAGCCTGAAAAATGACCAATTAACAGCACCTCAGATTAGAGGCGTTATGAAGTCTTTACAGAGCAGAAGTAGCAGACACATCTCAATATCAACTGTTCAAAGGAGATTAATGCATTTTTGGACGCCTTCAGCATTCCTTTACAATGTAGAAAGAAATAAAAATCAGGAACGATCATGGAGTTAGAAAGTGATCTAAAACTTTTGAACGGTAGTGTATTTAAAAGAAAGGTTTTGTCTGTACGTTTGGACAGAAGTCTGATATCTTTATGTTTCATAGATAGGAGGACCAGAAACCAGATTTCTGTCTGTCCAGGTGGAATATTTCATAGCATCATGCAAAACTGGCTGGAGAGAATTTAATAATTTTTAGTAAAAGCGATGTTATAAACAGTTATGTAACAGATTTAATAATATACCTTAGATACGAATAAGCTATTTTCACAATGTAAACAAAGACCTGCACCAGTAGATATGTATTAAAATAGCTAAACTGATTATTTAACTGGGATTATGACAGTGCTGAAGTTGTACAGTGGAACCATGGATTGCGAGCATAATTCGTTCCAGAGGTGTGCTTGTATATCAAAACACCTGTATATCAAAGCGAATATCCCCCCTAGGAAATAATGTAAACTCACCCAAAAATATTCATATAAAAATAATTAATACAAAATATTATTGTTGGTCTTTCGGCTACTCCCGGCAAGGGGACACCACAGCAGACCATCTGGTATACACATAGTAGCCTGGCACAATTTTCAGGCCGGATGCCCTTCCTGATACAACCCTCCCATTTCATCTCGGCTTGGGACCGGCAGTGCGTCCAAAATATAAAATAAAAATAAAACAAATTAACCTGCACTTTACCTTTGAAAAGTGTAGTAACACAAAGCCGACAGTTCTGTAACTTATGTCTTTATTGACAACAAAAAGGCATAAAATAGTTTTAACAAAAATTAATGCTCTTTGCTTCCTGTGTTCAGCTGCTTGTTCTCCGCTCTTTTTGAACATGCAAATCCTTACCATTACTCACTACTGCCATCTAGAGTATAGGTGAACAATAAACCCACTTTACTATAAAAAAGAATGCTAGCTGCAGTGATTGAGACCAGTGAGAGGAGAGGAGGAAGGCGGGGTAGGGGGCTGCTGTGTAGAACAGCCCTGCGCGAGCACACACACACACACACACACACACACCCGCGCGAGCACGCACACACACCCGCGCGAGCACACACACACACACACGCGCGAGCACACACACACACACGCGCGAGCACACACACACACACGCACAACTTCACAACACAAACTTCACCATAATCCAGACCAAGATGAAAGATGATTGAATGAATACAGTAGAACCTTGGATTATGAGCATAATTAGTTCAGGAAGCGGGCTCTTATTCCAAAACACTCGTAAACCAAATAGAATTTTCCCATTAACATAATGGAAACTCAAATTATTCGTTCCACAGCCCCCAAAAATAAATATATAAAAATAATTAATACAAAATATAAAGTAAAAATAAAACAAATTACCTGAACTTTACATTTAAAAAAAAAGAAAAATAAACCCTGACAGATAAGTGTTTCCGTTTATGCGCGCAGGCGCTATGTGTGTGTGTGTGTTTATGTCTGTCGTTATGCGTGCGCGTGCGTAATTTGACAATGTGCCGGTTCACAAACACACACACACTAAAGGCGAGAGAGAGAGAGAGAGAGAGAGAGTGTATGTGAAACGGCATGGTGTCAAATTACACACACACGCACACATAACAACAGGCTGAGGGAGAAAATGCGCAGATTCACAGATGTTGATTATACCAGTAAGAGACGCACTAAGACCCAGCAGAGAGAAAAAACATTGGCTCAGTTGTGATCACGTGATGCTCGGCGTCAAAACAAGAAGCACGTGTGTGATATATGAGACTCTGTGCTCATAAACCATGACTTGATCGTTTTTAAAATCTTTGTTTATCTTGCGGAACACTCTCAAACCGCGTTGCTTGCAATCCGAGGTTTCATGTATGTTCATTCATTCATTCATTAATTTTCTATACCGCTTAATCCTGTGTTCAGGGTCACGGGGGACCTGGAGCCTATCCCAGGAGACTTCGGGCACTAGGCGGGGTACATCCTGGACAGGGTGCCAATCCATCGCAGGGCACACACACATACACACACTCACACACCCAATCACACACTACGGGCAATTTTAGGAACGCCAATTAGCCTAACCTGCATATCTTTGGACTGTGGGAGGAAACCGGAGTACCCGGAGGAAACCCACCAAGCACGGGGAGAACATGCAAACTCCATGCACACAGAGACGGGAATCGAGCCTGGCCGGGGAATCGAACCCAGACCCTGGAGGTACAAGGCGACAGTGCTAACCACTACACCACCGTGCCGCCTTGTATGTTCATTATGACTTTTTTTTCTAAAACTGTCTGATAGCTAAAATAAAACTTGATACAGAGATTCTTAGCCTGACATATTTGTCTGAGATTTCAAAGTAAAAATGTTGCTAACTAAGCAAAAATAAAACTTTACAGTCTTTTTTCTTATCATTTGCCTAAGACTTTGTCTCTTGATTTTTAGGGCCCTTGAAATTGGATTTAAATGAGGCAGCAATTATTTAAATTGTTTAAATTTTAAGATAGTACCTATTACTTACTGCTGATTGGCTGTCCATATAGTTACCTTTTTGTGGCAGTATTTTTCCCTTAAAAGGCAAAACTATGATGTTATTAATAACATTATAACAAAGAGGGGTTTTTTTCAGATTCAAGACTTAGCCATGATCACATGTAAAGTCAACCTGATTAGTCAAACTCTTGTAGTCAAATTACAGTGGAACAGTGGACCAAGGACCTTGCGAGTACATTGGTCTGTGAGTGTTTCACAAGACGAGCAAAAATTTTAAAGAATTTAAACTTTGTGGGTAATTGTTTCCCATGCTCAGTGTCAGTGCGCGTGTGTCACTCATATTGTCAACATCCGTGCGCGCATATGTTGTTTACTTTTATAATCGGATTTTATAATCCGTGTGTGCATATAACTGTTTATTTTTTTCATGTGTGCCCAGAAAGGATTTTTCATATTACACTGTATGCCGTTTATTGTAGTATGCGGTTTTGGCCCAACATTTTTTTTTTTCAGGAGCCCCCTGGGGGGTGCGGGACCCTAAGCAGCCTCTAAGTTTATTAGAGTTTTGTTTATTTATTATTATTCCCTCCCCCTCGATTTTCTCCCTAATTGAGTCGTGTCCAATTCCTCCCCGTCACTAGTGGGCTCCCACATTAAGGCTACTACTACCGCTCAGCCGGGAGGGTCGAAGACTATCACGTGTTTCCTCCGAACCACATGATGCCAGCCGACCGCATTTCTTTGACCTGCTCACTCACGCTCGGCCAACCAGCTCTCTCTAGACCTCCGGCTGCAAGAGGTTACAGCATCACCGAACCAGCGATCTCCGGATGATAGGCCGAGCACTTTACCACTGCGCCACTTGGAGGCCTAGAGTTTTGTTTAAACTTTATAAATTGACCTACCATACTGCACATTTATAGTTATCCGGTGTTTAAATGGATGTAATACCAAAGTTTCAACCAATTTGATACCTGCCTTGAAATACTCCAATGCGCTAGTCTCACAAACGGTTTGAAGCACTTTGAATCATTGTTTGAGTAACTCAAATCTAATGTTTATGCTATAATTTTTCCCACCTTTTGAAGTTACATTCTCAGTTAGTACAGGCTATGTAAAGAATGTACTTAGAAAATATCTGGAAAATTAACACCAATATTGTTTTCTTTTTTAGAGAATGGTTTACAGACAAAAGTTCCAGAGGCTTTGACTACACATGTTGTGAAGGGGAGCATGTGAGTTTAACTGAGCTGAAAACTGACAACGACTTCCTGAAAAACTCTAATAACGGCTACCTAAAGAACAAAAACATTCCCGATTACCCTGAATATGTCTTCAGTGGGTACGAAGTCTGCCATGTAACTGATAAGCGTGGTCTTGAGGGAATCTTTAGTGATGGAGGATTCAGAGCAAATGGTAGCTTTCTGTGGTGGAGCCTTTCAGTGCCTGATGATCAGCTCCCTGAGGAAGCCACATCACCTGCATTCCAGGATGAATCCCGTTATGGCAACTTCCGCTTCACTTTACCTCTAAGAGAGCTCCTGAATCTATACCGCGAGCAATATCGTGACAGTAATGCGCCGGTCCTACGTGTATTAGAGACCCAGATCTACAAGCAAGAGATTCTTTATTCACTTTTGGTGCATCCACGATACATGAGGCATTACAGGAAATACCCTCGCCTACCTTTTGATGATAAATCAGTGTGTGGGTATAGAAAAGGGAGCTGGATCTGGCATTGCCAGTCTCCTTCCGATAAATATTTTGTATGGGATCATGTAGGCGTGGCCTTCCATATGAAGCCAGGTCAAATATTGAATGTGAATCCTGATCGTCTAGCTGTCAGCTTGAGTGCATGTGAGGTCGCTTCAAAGAATCTCTTAAGAAAGCCAAAGAGAGCCTTTACTCTCCCTGAGGCTGAGGAAATAGTAGACTTTTACAAATATGGGTATTATTAATCAGAAGTAGTTGGTCTTTTTTATTTTATTTATAATTCGTTCAATTCACCCAGACGACATCAGCAATGTCCGAATGAAATTATTATGATACAAGACTGTTATATTCTAAATTCTGACTGGTCAACCTTTGATGATTTTACTTTTAAATAACAGCAACTCTGAGATTTGTGTAGGCTGCAGTTACAAAGACAATATATTAATACAATCAATAATTTTTTATACTGTTACAATTTTGCATAATACATATCATTTCTTATGTGGTGAATCATTCTTCAAGTTGTTCATTCAACATATATAGAAGGAGTGTTCAGTGTCAGAACTGTTATAATGTTATGTTTCAAGTTTTCTTACCTCAGACAATATGACAGAGGACAGTTTGATCTCCTAATAATGTCCACTATATGGTTGCTCTGTTCTGTTGCTGTATTTGTTTAAAAAAAGCAAATAAACGTAATATGAGTAATCTTTCATTTTCATCTTATATTTACAATATAGAGTGGTGCACAAATGCATATTGGAAGTGGCTAGGGGTGTAAAATACTTGAGTAATTGTACTTTATTACTATTCTTAAGAATGATCAAAATTTAGTAAGTATTGTTAAAATTAATTCTTTAACTTTATTTACAATTTTATTTAAGAAACATTTATTTTTTTATTCCACTCTCATCTAGCCTGTGATTGTACGCTGTATATCCATGGAATGGCATTCCATGCATTTTATTTACATTTTAAGCATTTGATTCAAATTAAAATTCACCAAATTTAGCTGATGATTTAAGACATTTCATGGGTTTATTTGATCCTTCTGTTTATCTGATTCTCTGTGTTTGCTTGCAATTTTATGTGATGTTCATAGGTTGTATGCATAGCACATTTAGTGAAGCATGTTGCACTGAATTAATGAACAAGGATTCAGGGTTGTTTTGTTTTTCCCATGCCAAGCTGGGATTATTTGCAAGGCCCAGGTGTTTGGTAAGATTTAACTTCATTAGGGGCTACAGCTCCATTCCCCAAGATACTGTCCCATTAAGAACCAGGAAGTCGAGATAGCTTTTTCCGATCTCTTTTTCCCTATCCTTTATTGTATAGGGTGGGCCAGAGAGTGTTTTAAAAGAGCCAAATTGTTAGAGAAACTTATAATCAAAGAGGTAGAAGCGTTTGGTTGAATCCCTGAAATCCAATAGCATAGCGAGACAGTGTGCTGCACTTTCTTAAATGCCGGAAGAAATCTGCATTGAATAAGAATCCAGTGTGCGGGCGGGGTGGTCCTAGGGCCGTGGAAAAAACATTACAGTCTGGGAAAAGAAGGACTGCATGTAGACAGGTCTGGACTGGCCATAGGGCATACCGGGCAATGCCCGGTGGGCCAACGCACATTTTTGGGCCGGGGGTGTCAGTCATAATTTAATATTTAAAAAAAAGTTTATTAGGCCAATTTATTTATTACCGCAATGGTAGAGTATCTGAGACACGAATCGCGGCACATTGGTTGACTGTCTTAAAAGAGCTAGTCCAATGAAATCTCAGGTCACGCCCCGCCTCCCTCCTGGTCAGCCCTCATCTCCCTGTGACAAAATCAAAAAGCTGCAGGAAAAAAGACGCAAAAGCCGACAAGTGGAAGCAGCAAAATGTGCGAAAATCACATTTAGGGCCATCAACATCTAGCAAGAGTGCAGAGGCAGTCCAGAGTGCTCAGGCTGCCAGAGTGGCACAAGGAACTGTAGAACAGAGTAACGTCAACGTTAGTTACACAGATGAGGAGGAGGAGATGGTGAGAGACGTGACCCAGCAGGTACAAATTGAGGAAGGATTCAGAATAGCTACGAGTCTGGTAAGACGTAGCCGAAATGTTGGCAGAGTGAAGGGAGGAACATTTATGTAGGGAAGACAGAAGGCTTTTTTGTGGTGTGTGTGTGTCACTCGTGCATTTGAGTGTTTGTCGACAACCTGCACCACTAGCCTACCTAGCTTCTTCTTCTTCTTTGTCTTTCGGCTGTTCCCTTTCAGGGGTCGCCACAGCGAATCATCTGCCTCCATCTAACCCTATCCTCTGCATCCTCTTCTCTCACACCAACTAACTTCATGTCCTCTCTCACTGCATCCATGAATCTCCTCTTTGGTCTTCCTCTAGACCTCCTGCCTGGCAGTTCCAACCTCAGCATCCTTCTACCGATATATTCACAATCTCTCCTCTGAACATGTCCAAACCACCTAAATCTGGCCTCTCTGACTTTATCTCCAAAACATCTCACATGGGTTGTCCCTCTGATGAACTGGTTCTTGATCCTATCCATCCTTGTCACTCCCAAAGAGAACCTCCACGTCTTCAGCTCTGCTACCTCTAGCTCTGCCTCCTGTCCTCTGCTCTCCTCAGTGCTGCACCCGCTGAGAAACCTGAAAGAGCTCTGGTTATAGGAGACTCTATACTGAGACACGTGACATTAGCTAGACCTTTAGGGGCGCCAGCGGCAGTGGTTAGGTGTATCCCGGGAGCCAGAGCACCGGACATAGCAGGTAATCTTAGGGCTCTAGGACAGCATAGGTTCTCTAAGATAGTGGTACATGCTGGAGCTAATGATATACGCCTTCGTCAGTCAGAGGTTAGTAAGAATAACTTTACAGAGGTGTTTAAATTAGCGAAGGCGATGTCCGATGAAGTAGTATGCTCTGGTCCCATCCCAATGAGACGTGGCGACATAGCTTACAGCAGGTTATGGTCGCTGAACCGCTGGATGTCCAGGTGGTGCTCCGAAAATAATGTGGGCTACATAGATAATTGGAAGACCTTTGAGGGCAAAGCTGGCCTGTTAGGGCGGGACGGTGTCCATCCCACTCGGGAAGGTGCTGCTCTCATTTCCTGTAGTATAGCTCATAGTCTCAGTAGAGGTCTAGTTAATCGGTGACAATCCAGAGCCCAGGCCAGGGAGCAGACAGACAGGCTAAACCAACCGTCTGCTAGCTGCATAGAGTCGTCACTCAGGGTTCACCATATTGAGACTGTGTCTGTTCCCCGATCTAAGCAAAAATGTAGAAAGACCCAGAAAGTCTGTTTTAATAATCTACAGTGGTGTGAAAAACTATTTGCCCCCCTCCTGATTTCTTATTCTTTTGCATGTTTGTCACACAAAATGTTTCTGATCATCAAACACATTTAACTATTAGTCAAACATAACACAAGTAAACACAAAATGCAGTTTTTAAATGAGGGGTTTTATTATTTAGGGAGAAAAAAAAATCCAAACCTACATGGCCCTGTGTGAAAAAGTAATTGCCCCCTGAACTTAATAACTGGTTGGGCCACCCTTAGCAGCAATAACTGCAATCAGGCGTTTGCGATAACTTGCAACGAGTCTTTTACAGCGCTATGGAGGAATTTTGGCCCACTCATCTTTGCAGAATTGTTGTAATTAAGCTTTATTTGAGGGTTTTCTAGCATGAACCGCCTTTTTTAAGGTCATGCCACAACATCTCAATAGGATTCAGGTCAGGACTTTGACTAGGCCACTCCAAAGTCTTCATTTAGTTTTTCTTCAGCCATTCAGAGGTGGATCTGCTGGTGTGTTTTGGGTCATTGTCCTGCTGCAGCACCCAAGATCGCTTCAGCTTGAGTTGATGAACAGATGGCCGGACATTCTCCTTCAGGATTTTTTGGTAGACAGTAGAATTCATGGTTCCATCAATCACAGCAAGCCTTCCAGGTCCTGAAGCAGCAAAACAACCCCAGACCATCACACTACCACCACCATATTTTACTGTTGGTATGATGTTCTTTTTCTGAAATGCTGTGTTACTTTTACGCCAGATGTAACGGGACACGCACCTTCCAAAAAGTTCAACTTTTGTCCCGTCGGTCCACAAGGTATTTTCCCAAAAGTCTTGGCAATCATTGAGATGTTTTTTAGCAAAATTGAGACGAGCCTTAATGTTCTTTTTGCTTAAAAGTGGTTTGCGCCTTGGAAATCTGCCATGCAGGCCGTTTTTGCCCAGTCTCTTTCTTATGGTGGAGTCGTGAACACTGACCTTAATTGAGGCAAGTGAGGCCTGCAGTTCTTTAGATGTTGTCCTGGGGTCTTTTGTGGCCTCTCGGATGAGTTGTCTCTGCGCTCTTGGGGTAATTTTGGTCGGCCGGCCACTCCTCGGAAGGTTCACCACTGTTCCATGTTTTTGCCATTTGTGGATAATGGCTCTCACTGTGGTTCGCTGGAGTCCCAAAGCTTTAGAAATGGCTTTATAACCTTTACCAGACTGATAGATCTCAATTACTTTTGTTCTCATTTGTTCCTGAATTTCTTTGGATCTTAGCATGATGTCTAGCTTTTGAGGTGCTTTTGGTCTACTTCTCTGTGTCAGGTAGCTCCTATTTAAGTGATTTCTTGATTGAAACAGGTGTGGCAGTAATCAGGCCTGGGGGTGACTACAGAAATTGAACTCAGGTGTGATAAACCACAGTTAAGTAATTTTTTAACAAGGGGGGCAATCACTTTTTCACACAGGGCCATGTAGATTTTGAGTTTTTTTTTCTCCCTTAATAACGTAAACCTTCATTTAAAAACTGCATTTTGTGTTCAATTGTGTTATCTTTGACTAATAGTTAACGGTTTTTGATGAGCAGAAACATTTAAGTGTGACAAACATGCAAAAGAATAAGAAATCAGGAAGGGGGCAAATAGTTTTTCACACCACTGTAATTAACATAAAGTCCACAAACTCCGATCATACTGAATGCGCAGCCGGCACCTCTGATCTGAAGCTAGGATTGTTAAATATTAGATCTCTCACATCAAAAGCAGTTATTGTTAATGAAATTATCACAGATCAGGCGTTTGATATACTCTGTTTAACTGAAACATGGGTTAAACAGGATGAGTATGTAGCTCTAAATGAAGCTAGTCCTCCTGGATACAGCTACATACACCAGCCTCGGTTAACTGGTAGAGGAGGAGGCGTCGCAGTTATTCATAATGATAATCTGTCTATCGTACAAAAACACCGACACAAATTTAACTCATTTGAAATTCTCTATAGTAACATAAGTGTATTTAAGTATATTAAATCAGCTCAGTCGATTCCACTAATTATAATTTACAGACCTCCAGGGCCGTATTCTGAATTTCTTAGTGAATTTGCAGATTTCATCTCAGACCTGGTCATTTCTGTAGACAAAGTGTTAATTGCTGGAGATTTTAACATTCATTTTGAGAATCCAGAAGACCCTCTGAGAACAGCATTTATATCCATACTGGACTCCGTAGGTGTAAATCAGTGTGTAGTAGGACCCACTCATAAAGCAGGTCACACTTTAGATTTAGTAATATTCTTTGGATTAATTATAAGAAATGTATTCACAATTCCACTGTCAGAAATTATCTCAGATCACTATCTTGTCTCCATTCAAGTGTGTCACAGTGATAATGTACGCACAGCACCGCGCTATCGTATTAAACGTACATTCACATCAACTACCACACAGAGTTTTATCAGTAATCTCCCAGAGTTACCAACTTCGATTAGGCCACCGTCTGACCCCACAGAACTTGATCAGGCGACTGAATATTTAGAGTCGACACTTCGTTGTACCTTAGATAATGTAGCTCCAGCTAAAAGAAAAATTATTAGAGATAAGAAACTCGCTCCCTGGTATAACGATCACACGCGCACTTTAAAACAGACTGCTCGGAAATTAGAGCGTAAATGGCGTCAAACTAAATTGTTGGTATTTCAAATAGCATGGAAAGAGAGCATCCTGAACTATAGGAAAGCTCTTAGTGTAGCTAGATCAACGTATCTCTCCACTCTTATAGAAGAAAATAAAAATAATCCTAGATTTTTATTTAATACCGTAGCCAAATTAACCAGAAATAAGACCACTACAGAAATCTCCACAACAACATCATGCAACAGTGAGGACTTCATGAACTTTTTTAATAATAAAATTGTAAATATCAGGCATAAAATTGAGGCTTTGAAACCAAACAATGTAATTGATACTGATGTTAACCTAGCCATGTCAGATTCAAACCTAGAATACTTTACTCCTCTTGAAAAGAATGAACTAATTTCACTCATCTCTTCTGCAAATTCATCAACCTGTATATTAGATCCTATACCGACACATTTTCTTAAACAGATAGTACCAGTAATAACAGAACCGTTGTTGAGAATAATTAATTCCTCACTTAGCATTGGTTATGTTCCAAAATCTTTTAAAGTAGCAGTTATTAAACCAATAATTAAGAAACCTGACCTCGACCCCTGTCAGCTGTCCAATTACAGGCCAATATCAAACCTCCCCTTTATCTCTAAGATTCTGGAAAAGATAGTAGCGGAGCAGCTATGCTCATATCTACATCGAAATGGCATACATGAACTGTATCAGTCAGGATTTAGGCCTCATCACAGCACAGAAACAGCACTCGTTAAAGTAGTAAATGACCTCCTATTGGCCTCTGATCAGGGTTGTGTAACTATGCTTGTATTACTCGACCTCAGTGCAGCTTTTGACACTATTGATCATGCTATTCTTCTTCACAGATTAGAAAATTTAGTAGGAATTAAGGGTACAACCCTCTCCTGGCTCAGATCCTATTTGACCGATCGTTATCAGTATGTAGACTTAAATGGTGATTATTCTGCATGTTCTCTAGTGGAGTTTGGCGTTCCGCAGGGTTCAGTTTTAGGCCCACTGCTTTTTTCCCTTTACATGCTTCCTCTGGGCAACATAATCCGTAAGCATGGTATTAGTTTTCATTGTTATGCTGACGACACACAGCTATACGTCTCAACAAAACCTGATGAGAAAAACCATCTTACTAAAGTTGAGCAATGTGTTCAGGACATAAGAAATTGGATGCTAATTAACTTCCTTCTGCTTAATCCGGATAAGACAGAAGTTCTAGTCATAGGACCGCATACAGCATACACGCCTACTTCGGTCAAAGGATGCAGGCTGCTTATCAGTACCGCGTATTATGAAAACTACAGCTGGGGGCAGAGCTTTTTCTTACAAAGCCCCAAAATTATGGAATAGTCTTCCAAATAGTGTTCGGGACTCAGACACAGTCTCAGTGTTTAAGTCTAGGCTAAAAACCTATTTATTTAACCAAGCATTTTATAAATAGATTTGCCATAAGGTAAAGGAGCAGATCTGGGGGACTCATGGACGTAGAGTATTATGGTGAACTGGTATGTTTAGATGCTGTCTTCCTCAGTCTCATTTGATCACTCAGGTTTGTTGACGGTGAGGTGATTGTTTGCTTTACATCTCAGGGAGCCCTCATGTTTGTGTTTCCTTCTGGCTCTCCCTTTTAGTTATGCTGTCATAGTTAGTCCTGCCGGAGTCCCTGCTTGCACTCTACAGTAAATATACATTCACATTAGACATTGTGACTGTGACCATACCTAATTGCAATCTCTCCTCCTCTTCTCTTCCTCCCCCTCTTTCTCTTTCCTCTCTCCCCCTGTCTCCCCCTTTCACTCTTTCTCTCTCTCTCTCTGTCGAGCTACACATGTGGTTCCTGAGCTGCCAGTGATCCAGACTCCCTCTGCCCTCCGGACCTGTCTGATCCATCCTGGTGCCCGGTTTCTGGTTGGAGGTCTTGTCGCATGGATGCCCCGTGTGTCTCTTTAGGATGCGTCTGGTGTCTGGGGATGATTGGGGATGTGGTCAGCTGTTTCTCTGAGGACTTGACAATTCGATAGTTCAGGACTGGAACTTTCTACAAGTCTATCTGAGTCTCGAATAACTACTGGACTCCATTTTACATCAAATATTATAACATCAATTAACATCAACTATTATAGCTGAACCTAACACTTAACACTGTATAAATGCAGATCATTTCCTGCTATCTGTTTCACCCAGATGAGGATGGGTTCCCTGTCGAGTCTGGTTCCTCTCAAGGTTTCTTCCTATTACCGTCTCAGGGAGTTTTTCCTTGCCACTGTCGCCCAATGTCCTGCACCACTCTAACATACTTCTCTGCCACTCCAGACTTCCTCATACAACACCACAGCTCCTCTCTTGGCACCCTGTCGTATGCTTTCTCTAAATCTACAAAGACACAATGCGACTCTTTATTACCTTCTCTGTACTTCTCCATCAGCATCCTCAAAGCAAATACTGCATCTGATGTACTCTTTCTAGGCATAAAACCATATTGCTGCTCACAAATTCTCACCTCTGCCCTTAACCTAGCTTCCACTACTCTTTCCCACAGCTTCATTGTATGGCTCATTAGCTTTATACCTCTGTAATTGCCACAGCTCTGCACATCTCCCTTGTTCTTAAAAATCGGCACCAATACACTTCTCCTCCATTCCTCTGGAATCCTCTCACTCTCCAAGATCTCGTTAAACAAACTAGTCAGAAACTCTACTGCCACCTCTCCTAAGCACTTCCATACCTCCACAGGTGTCATCAGGACCAACAGCCTTTCCACTCTTCATCCTCTTCAACGCCCTTCTCACCTCACTTTTACTAATATTTGCTACTTCCTGCTCCACAACAGTCACCTCTTCTACTTTGTTCTCTTTCGTTTTCCTCATTCATCAACTCCTCAAAGTACTCCTTCCATCTTCCCATCACCCTCCTGGCATCTGTCAGTACATTTTCATCTCTATCTTTAATCACTCTAACCTGTTGCACATCCTTCCCATTTCATTCTCTTTGCCTCGCCAACCTGTACAGATCCACCTCTCCCTCCTTACTGTCCAGCCTAGCATACAAGTCCTCATATGCTCTTTGTTTGGCCTTTGCCACTTCTACCTTCACCTTACGGTGCATCTCCCTGTACTCCTGTCTACTCTCTTCAGTCCTCTCAGAGTCCCACTTCTTCTTAGCTAGCCTCTTTCCCTGTATACACTCCTGGACTTCCTCATTCCACCACCAAGTCTCCTTGTCTCCTTTTCCCTTACCTGATGATACACCAAGTACCCTCCTACCTGTCTCCCTGATTACAATTGGCTGTAGTTGTCCAGTCAACTGAAAGCACCTCCTGACCACCCACAGCTTGTCTCAACTCCTCCCTAAAGACTACACAACATTCTTCCTTTCTCAGCTTCCACCACTTTGTCCTCTTCTCTGCCTTTGTCCTCTTCACCTTCCTCAACACCAGGGTTATTTTACACACCACCATTCTGTGTTGTCTGGCTACACTCTCCCCTACCAACACTTTGCAGTGACTAATCTCTTTCAGATTACAACGTCGACACAAGATGTAGTCCACCTGAGTGCTTCTGCCTCCGCTCTTATATGTCACCCTATGTTTCTGCCTCTTCTGGAAGAAAGTATTTACTACTGCCATTTCACTCCTCTTTGCAAAGTCCACCACCATCTGTCCTTCTACATTCCTGTCCTGAAGACCAAACCTGCCCATCACATTTTCATCACCTCTGTTCCCTTCCCCAACATGTCCATTGAAGTCTGCACCAATCACCACTCTCTCACCTCTGGGGATGCTCTGCATCACTTCATCTAACTCACTCCAGAATTTCTCCTTCTCTTCTAACACACATCCTACCTGTGGAGCATAACCACTAACAACATTGAACATCACACCATCAATTTCCAGCTTCAGACACATCACCCTATCTGATACTCTCTTCACCTCTAGGACATTCCTTACAAACTCCTTTTTCAGAATAACTCCTACTCCATTTCTTTTCCTATCCACACCATGGTAAAACAACTTGAACCCTGATCCTAAGCTTCTAGCTTTGCTACCTTTCCACCTGGTCTCCTGGACACACAGTATATCTACCTTCCTCCTCTGCATCATATCAACCAACTCTGTTCCCTTCCCTGTCAGGTCCCAACATTCAAGGTCCCTACTTTCACTCCTAAACTCTTGCCTTTCCTCTTCTCTCTCTGCCTACCTAGCTGCTACTCCCAAATGAACCGTCTGCCAATTAGGCAAGGCAAGTTTATTTGTATAGCACATTTCATACACAATGGTAATTCAAAGTGCTTTACATAGAAGAAAAGAAAATAATCATAAAATGAAATAAAAGATAATAGCAATAAAGCTTTTTAACGAAAACTTTTCAATTTAATTAAAAATTTAAATAAAAACGGCGGCACGGTGGTGTAGAGGTTAGCACTTTCGCCTTGCACCTCCAGGGTCCAGGTTCGGATCCCGGCCAGGCTCGATTCCCGTCTCTGTGTGCATGGAGTTTGCATGTTCTCCCCGTGCTTGGTGGGTTTCCTCTGGGTACTCAGGTTTCCTCTCCCAGTCCAAAGACATGCAGATTAGGCTAATTGGTGTTCCCAAATTGACCTGAGTGTGTGTGTGTGTGTGTGTGTGTGTGCGTGTGTGTGCTCTGCGATGGATTGGCACGCTGTCCAGGGTGTACCAAATTGGGTGTATATCTTCTATACCCAGCGGTATAGAAGATGAATGAATGAATAAAAATAAAAACAGTTTTTCAGTTTTGTGCAGAACTTCATCCTTGCTAGGTTGGAGGTGACTCACGGTGTGTGTGTGTGTGTGTGTGTGTGTGTGTGTGTGTGTGTGTGTGTGTGTGTGTGTGTGTGTGTGTGTGTGAGGGAGAGAGAGAGAGAATTGCTAATAAAAGACTGTATAATAACAATAATAATAATTAAGAATTATTTTTTACCACGGTTATTCACTTCCATGCAGGTTACTGTGGTTTAATGTTTGAAACAAAACAGTGAGCGCATATATCCTTTGATGTGTCATATGCCTCAGCATATTGTTTAAATAATCATGGTGGGCCGCTATGACCAAAAATGCCAGGGCCGTTTTTTGGTCCAAGTCCAGCCCTGCATGTAGATCATGAATGGCTATTAGACATCTTGAGTGTGCATAAGGTAGCTTCAAAAAATCTTTACAAATTTAGGAGAACCAAAAATCTCTGTCCATATTACAGTTATCATTCCCATTATTGATTAGAGGTGGTTGGTTTTACTTTTATACTTTCACAGATGTTTTTTTTTCTTACCATTTCACCTAGATCACTTAAAAATGAAAAGTCTGAATGAAATTAACATGCCACAGAACTGTTATATTCCAAATTCTGATTCAGTCAAATGATGCTGAATTTTCTTTTAAATAGCAATAACTCTTTGCTTATTTTTTTTTTTTGGCGTTGTTTTAGACTTGATATAAAAACTTTATTAATATAAAGACTTTATATTAGTATATTTTTAATATATTCTTAATTTTTTTATATTACTATTTTCTTATAATGCATGTAATTGCTGATGTGTTAAAACATTCTTTCATGTCAACGATATGACATTTCATACATTTCCAAAGAAAATTTGAAAGAAGACTATTTGATCTCCAAATAATGTCCTCTATAACCACCAGATTTTGCATCTTAATAAATGCATTGAGTCTGTTCTGTTCATGCTGAACAAGTGGTCTACTATGCTATGAGAGAATTAATAGAATTTTCAGACAAAGGGTCCTTTACACAAAATTCCTGAGGTGTGTCAGTATCCTGCAGAAGGCCCATGCGCATGGTGAAACAGCTGCTACATGTGTATCTACACCAGATAACTGGTACAAGAACACAAGTAGAGCAGAAAGCCTGAAAGACATGAGAGCGATTGTCAAAGACATAGGCATTGGTACTGCTTGTAGATCACTAATGGAGCTAATGAATAGAAGTCAGAAGTATCACAATAGCATGGCAGAAGTGAGCCATGTTAGAGGAATGTTCTTCAGTCACCATTCTACAGTACCACCTCACATGTACAGTAGAAGTTTCTTCCATGCAGGCCCATAAGTTCCTTAACAGTCATGGCCATGGTCAACTCCGGAATGATGAGTAGAAACCAAAGCATCATAATAAAAATGTTTTTCACCTACAAATGGTAGACATATTAGGGCAATGATGCTGATTTTTTTAAATGTACATTTACATTTTTCTTTAGTTTAGATTTCAAAGAGTTATGGGTTTCAGGGTATTATGTCTTTCACTTTTTTGTTTAAATGATTTCTCAAAATCGAACAAATATAGAAATTCTGATAAAGACAGAAAAATGCCAGTGTGGGCCCACTGTGGGCAGCCCCATTATTGCGGAAATGTTAATATTTATATAAATAATTCATGCATTAAAGCTTCAACCGCATATGAACAATTATATTCATACATCAATTGCAGCAGTTTTTTCAAAATGTATGTATTAATGAAAATCCAGTTAGAAAAAAATATAATAACTTCTGATTAGCAAAACTGCATAACATGAGATATATTAATATAAATCTCAATTCATTGGTTTTAAATTATATAATTGTCCTGAATGACACCAGGTTTCAGTAGAGATAAAACTGTCAAGTTTAGATTGCTTATTTATACACTATATTGCAAAGCATTCACTCACTCACCCAAATTATTGAATTCAGGTCTTCCCATCACTTCCATGGATACAGGTGTATAAAATCAAGCACCTAGGCATGCAGACGCTTCTACAAACATTTGTGAAAGAATGGATCGCTCTCAGGAGCTCAGTAAATTCTAGCGTGCCACCTGTGCAATAAATCCAGTCGTGAAATTTCCTGGCTACTAAATATTCCACAGTCAACTGTTAGTGGTATTATAACAAAGTGGGAGCAGTTACCACGAAGGGGTAGGCTATGTAAAATCACAAAGCGGGTTTGGCGGATGCTGAGGCGCATAGTGCACAGATGTTGCCACCTTTCTGCAGAGTAAATAGATACATACCTCAAACCTTTATGTGGCCTTCAGATTAGCTCAAGAACAGTGCGAGGAAAGCTTCATGGAATGGGCGTCTGTGGCTGATCAGGTGCATCCCAGCTTTACATTATCATGTGCAATGCAAAGCATTGAATGCAGTGGTGTAAAGCACACCGCCACTGGACTTTAGCGCAGAGGAAATGTTGTGTGTCTACTCTCATTAAACATGTTATTCACAAGACTGGTTGTGTGTCTTTTGGTTATTCAACTGTTTCATAAAACTGGTTGTGTGTTTTTTGGCTATTCATCTACTGCCCTTTATGCAGTCTTATGTGTGTTACTATACTGTAGATACATACGTTGCACATGCACTCAACATGCTGCAGAGTCCACTTATGATATTAAGATATGCGGGTGCACACACCACATGTGTATCTAACATTTGTTCCTGCTAATATTATGCCTGCTGATATGTCATTCTCGTACATTCTACCTGTGTGTTGAACTTTCGTCTTTGGGCGTTATACAGTGGTGTGAAAAACTATTTGCCCTCCTGATTTCTTATTCTTTTGCATGTTTGTCACACAAAATGTTTCTGATCATCAAACACATTTAACTATTAGTCAAAGATAACACAAGTAAACACAAAATGCAGTTTTTAAATGAGGGGTTTTATTATTTAGGGAGAAAAAAAATCCAAACCTACATGGCCCTGTGTGAAAAAGTAATTGCCCCCTGAACCTAATAACTGGTTGGGCCACCCTTAGCAGCAATAACTGCAATCAAGCGTTTGCGATAACTTGCAACGAGTCTTTTACAGCGCTCTGGAGGAATTTTGGCCCACTCATCTTTGCAGAATTGTTGTAATTCAGCTTTATTCGAGGGTTTTCTAGCATGAACCGCCTTTTTAAGGTCATGCCACAACATCTCAATAGGATTCAGGTCAGGACTTTGACTAGGCCACTCCAAAGTCTTCATTTTGTTTTTCTTCAGCCATTCAGAGGTGGATTTGCTGGTGTGTTTTGGGTCGTTGTCCTGCTGCAGCACCCAAGATTGCTTCAGCTTGAGTTGATGAACAGATGGCCGGACATTCTCCTTCAGGATTTTTTGGTAGACAGTAGAATTCATGGTTCCATCTATCACAGCAAGCCTTTCAGGTCCTGAAGCAGCAAAACAACCCCAGACCATCACACTACCACCACCATATTTTACTGTTGCTATGATGTTCTTTTTCTGAAATTCTGTGTTACTTTTACGCCAGATGTAACGGGACACGCACCTTCCAAAAAGTTCAACTTTTGTCTCGTCGGTCCACAAGGTATTTTCCCAAAAGTCTTGGCAATCATTGAGATGTTTTTTAGCAAAATTGAGACGAGCCTTAATGTTCTTTTTGCTTAAAAGTGGTTTGCGCCTTGGAAATCTGCCATGCAGGCCGTTTTTGCCCAGTCTCTTTCTTATGGTGGAGTCGTGAACACTGACCTTAATTGAGGCAAGTGAGGCCTGCAGTTCTTTAGATGTTGTCCTGGGGTCTTTTGTGGCCTCTCGGATGAGTTGTCTCTGCGCTCTTGGGGTAATTTTGGTCGGCCGGCCACTCCTCGGAAGGTTCACCACTGTTCCATGTTTTTGCCATTTGTGGATAATGGCTCTCACTGTGGTTCGCTGGAGTCCCAAAGCTTTAGAAATGGCTTTATAACCTTTACCAGACTGATAGATCTCAATTACTTTTGTTCTCATTTGTTCCTGAATTTCTTTGGATCTTAGCATGATGTCTAGCTTTTGAGGTGCTTTTGGTCTACTTCTCTGTGTCAGGTAGCTCCTATTTAAGTGATTTCTTGATTGAAACAGGTGTGGCAGTAATCAGGCCTGGGGGTGACTACAGAAATTGAACTCAGGTGTGATAAACCACAGTTAAGTAATTTTTTAACAAGGGGGGCAATCACTTTTTCACACAGGGCCATGTAGATTTTGAGTTTTTTTTTCTCCCTTAATAACGTAAACCTTCATTTAAAAACTGCATTTTGTGTTCAATTGTGTTATCTTTGACTAATAGTTAACGGTTTTTGATGAGCAGAAACATTTAAGTGTGACAAACATGCAAAAGAATAAGAAATCAGGAAGGGGGCAAATAGTTTTTCACACCACTGTAATTAACATAAAGTCCACAAACTCCGATCATACTGAATGCGCAGCCGGCACCTCTGATCTGAAGCTAGGATTGTTAAATATTAGATCTCTCACATCAAAAGCAGTTATTGTTAATGAAATTATCACAGATCAGGCGTTTGATATACTCTGTTTAACTGAAACATGGGTTAAACAGGATGAGTATGTAGCTCTAAATGAAGCTAGTCCTCCTGGATACAGCTACATACACCAGCCTCGGTTAACTGGTAGAGGAGGAGGCGTCGCAGTTATTCATAATGATAATCTGTCTATCGTACAAAAACACCGACACAAATTTAACTCATTTGAAATTCTCTATAGTAACATAAGTGTATTTAAGTATATTAAATCAGCTCAGTCGATTCCACTAATTATAATTTACAGACCTCCAGGGCCGTATTCTGAATTTCTTAGTGAATTTGCAGATTTCATCTCAGACCTGGTCATTTCTGTAGACAAAGTGTTAATTGCTGGAGATTTTAACATTCATTTTGAGAATCCAGAAGACCCTCTGAGAACAGCATTTATATCCATACTGGACTCCGTAGGTGTAAATCAGTGTGTAGTAGGACCCACTCATAAAGCAGGTCACACTTTAGATTTAGTAATATTCTTTGGATTAATTATAAGAAATGTATTCACAATTCCACTGTCAGAAATTATCTCAGATCACTATCTTGTCTCCATTCAAGTGTGTCACAGTGATAATGTACGCACAGCACCGCGCTATCGTATTAAACGTACATTCACATCAACTACCACACAGAGTTTTATCAGTAATCTCCCAGAGTTACCAACTTCGATTAGGCCACCGTCTGACCCCACAGAACTTGATCAGGCGACTGAATATTTAGAGTCGACACTTCGTTGTACCTTAGATAATGTAGCTCCAGCTAAAAGAAAAATTATTAGAGATAAGAAACTCGCTCCCTGGTATAACGATCACACGCGCACTTTAAAACAGACTGCTCGGAAATTAGAGCGTAAATGGCGTCAAACTAAATTGTTGGTATTTCAAATAGCATGGAAAGAGAGCATCCTGAACTATAGGAAAGCTCTTAGTGTAGCTAGATCAACGTATCTCTCCACTCTTATAGAAGAAAATAAAAATAATCCTAGATTTTTATTTAATACCGTAGCCAAATTAACCAGAAATAAGACCACTACAGAAATCTCCACAACAACATCATGCAACAGTGAGGACTTCATGAACTTTTTTAATAATAAAATTGTAAATATCAGGCATAAAATTGAGGCTTTGAAACCAAACAATGTAATTGATACTGATGTTAACCTAGCCATGTCAGATTCAAACCTAGAATACTTTACTCCTCTTGAAAAGAATGAACTAATTTCACTCATCTCTTCTGCAAATTCATCAACCTGTATATTAGATCCTATACCGACACATTTTCTTAAACAGATAGTACCAGTAATAACAGAACCGTTGTTGAGAATAATTAATTCCTCACTTAGCATTGGTTATGTTCCAAAATCTTTTAAAGTAGCAGTTATTAAACCAATAATTAAGAAACCTGACCTCGACCCCTGTCAGCTGTCCAATTACAGGCCAATATCAAACCTCCCCTTTATCTCTAAGATTCTGGAAAAGATAGTAGCGGAGCAGCTATGCTCATATCTACATCGAAATGGCATACATGAACTGTATCAGTCAGGATTTAGGCCTCATCACAGCACAGAAACAGCACTCGTTAAAGTAGTAAATGACCTCCTATTGGCCTCTGATCAGGGTTGTGTAACTATGCTTGTATTACTCGACCTCAGTGCAGCTTTTGACACTATTGATCATGCTATTCTTCTTCACAGATTAGAAAATTTAGTAGGAATTAAGGGTACAACCCTCTCCTGGCTCAGATCCTATTTGACCGATCGTTATCAGTATGTAGACTTAAATGGTGATTATTCTGCATGTTCTCTAGTGGAGTTTGGCGTTCCGCAGGGTTCAGTTTTAGGCCCACTGCTTTTTTCCCTTTACATGCTTCCTCTGGGCAACATAATCCGTAAGCATGGTATTAGTTTTCATTGTTATGCTGACGACACACAGCTATACGTCTCAACAAAACCTGATGAGAAAAACCATCTTACTAAAGTTGAGCAATGTGTTCAGGACATAAGAAATTGGATGCTAATTAACTTCCTTCTGCTTAATCCGGATAAGACAGAAGTTCTAGTCATAGGACCGCATACAGCATACACGCCTACTTCGGTCAAAGGATGCAGGCTGCTTATCAGTACCGCGTATTATGAAAACTACAGCTGGGGGCAGAGCTTTTTCTTACAAAGCCCCAAAATTATGGAATAGTCTTCCAAATAGTGTTCGGGACTCAGACACAGTCTCAGTGTTTAAGTCTAGGCTAAAAACCTATTTATTTAACCAAGCATTTTATAAATAGATTTGCCATAAGGTAAAGGAGCAGATCTGGGGGACTCATGGACGTAGAGTATTATGGTGAACTGGTATGTTTAGATGCTGTCTTCCTCAGTCTCATTTGATCACTCAGGTTTGTTGACGGTGAGGTGATTGTTTGCTTTACATCTCAGGGAGCCCTCATGTTTGTGTTTCCTTCTGGCTCTCCCTTTTAGTTATGCTGTCATAGTTAGTCCTGCCGGAGTCCCTGCTTGCACTCTACAGTAAATATACATTCACATTAGACATTGTGACTGTGACCATACCTAATTGCAATCTCTCCTCCTCTTCTCTTCCTCCCCCTCTTTCTCTTTCCTCTCTCCCCCTGTCTCCCCCTTTCACTCTTTCTCTCTCTCTCTCTGTCGAGCTACACATGTGGTTCCTGAGCTGCCAGTGATCCAGACTCCCTCTGCCCTCCGGACCTGTCTGATCCATCCTGGTGCCCGGTTTCTGGTTGGAGGTCTTGTCGCATGGATGCCCCGTGTGTCTCTTTAGGATGCGTCTGGTGTCTGGGGATGATTGGGGATGTGGTCAGCTGTTTCTCTGAGGACTTGACAATTCGATAGTTCAGGACTGGAACTTTCTACAAGTCTATCTGAGTCTCGAATAACTACTGGACTCCATTTTACATCAAATATTATAACATCAATTAACATCAACTATTATAGCTGAACCTAACACTTAACACTGTATAAATGCAGATCATTTCCTGCTATCTGTTTCACCCAGATGAGGATGGGTTCCCTGTCGAGTCTGGTTCCTCTCAAGGTTTCTTCCTATTACCGTCTCAGGGAGTTTTTCCTTGCCACTGTCGCCCAATGTCCTGCACCACTCTAACATACTTCTCTGCCACTCCAGACTTCCTCATACAACACCACAGCTCCTCTCTTGGCACCCTGTCGTATGCTTTCTCTAAATCTACAAAGACACAATGCGACTCTTTATTACCTTCTCTGTACTTCTCCATCAGCATCCTCAAAGCAAATACTGCATCTGATGTACTCTTTCTAGGCATAAAACCATATTGCTGCTCACAAATTCTCACCTCTGCCCTTAACCTAGCTTCCACTACTCTTTCCCACAGCTTCATTGTATGGCTCATTAGCTTTATACCTCTGTAATTGCCACAGCTCTGCACATCTCCCTTGTTCTTAAAAATCGGCACCAATACACTTCTCCTCCATTCCTCTGGAATCCTCTCACTCTCCAAGATCTCGTTAAACAAACTAGTCAGAAACTCTACTGCCACCTCTCCTAAGCACTTCCATACCTCCACAGGTGTCATCAGGACCAACAGCCTTTCCACTCTTCATCCTCTTCAACGCCCTTCTCACCTCACTTTTACTAATATTTGCTACTTCCTGCTCCACAACAGTCACCTCTTCTACTCTTTGTTCTCTTTCGTTTTCCTCATTCATCAACTCCTCAAAGTACTCCTTCCATCTTCCCATCACCCTCCTGGCATCTGTCAGTACATTTTCATCTCTATCTTTAATCACTCTAACCTGTTGCACATCCTTCCCATTTCATTCTCTTTGCCTCGCCAACCTGTACAGATCCACCTCTCCCTCCTTACTGTCCAGCCTAGCATACAAGTCCTCATATGCTCTTTGTTTGGCCTTTGCCACTTCTACCTTCACCTTACGGTGCATCTCCCTGTACTCCTGTCTACTCTCTTCAGTCCTCTCAGAGTCCCACTTCTTCTTAGCTAGCCTCTTTCCCTGTATACACTCCTGGACTTCCTCATTCCACCACCAAGTCTCCTTGTCTCCTTTTCCCTTACCTGATGATACACCAAGTACCCTCCTACCTGTCTCCCTGATTACAATTGGCTGTAGTTGTCCAGTCAACTGAAAGCACCTCCTGACCACCCACAGCTTGTCTCAACTCCTCCCTAAAGACTACACAACATTCTTCCTTTCTCAGCTTCCACCACTTTGTCCTCTTCTCTGCCTTTGTCCTCTTCACCTTCCTCAACACCAGGGTTATTTTACACACCACCATTCTGTGTTGTCTGGCTACACTCTCCCCTACCAACACTTTGCAGTGACTAATCTCTTTCAGATTACAACGTCGACACAAGATGTAGTCCACCTGAGTGCTTCTGCCTCCGCTCTTATATGTCACCCTATGTTTCTGCCTCTTCTGGAAGAAAGTATTTACTACTGCCATTTCACTCCTCTTTGCAAAGTCCACCACCATCTGTCCTTCTACATTCCTGTCCTGAAGACCAAACCTGCCCATCACATTTTCATCACCTCTGTTCCCTTCCCCAACATGTCCATTGAAGTCTGCACCAATCACCACTCTCTCACCTCTGGGGATGCTCTGCATCACTTCATCTAACTCACTCCAGAATTTCTCCTTCTCTTCTAACACACATCCTACCTGTGGAGCATAACCACTAACAACATTGAACATCACACCATCAATTTCCAGCTTCAGACACATCACCCTATCTGATACTCTCTTCACCTCTAGGACATTCCTTACAAACTCCTTTTTCAGAATAACTCCTACTCCATTTCTTTTCCTATCCACACCATGGTAAAACAACTTGAACCCTGATCCTAAGCTTCTAGCTTTGCTACCTTTCCACCTGGTCTCCTGGACACACAGTATATCTACCTTCCTCCTCTGCATCATATCAACCAACTCTGTTCCCTTCCCTGTCAGGTCCCAACATTCAAGGTCCCTACTTTCACTCCTAAACTCTTGCCTTTCCTCTTCTCTCTCTGCCTACCTAGCTGCTACTCCCAAATGAACCGTCTGCCAATTAGGCAAGGCAAGTTTATTTGTATAGCACATTTCATACACAATGGTAATTCAAAGTGCTTTACATAGAAGAAAAGAAAATAATCATAAAATGAAATAAAAGATAATAGCAATAAAGCTTTTTAACGAAAACTTTTCAATTTAATTAAAAATTTAAATAAAAACGGCGGCACGGTGGTGTAGAGGTTAGCACTTTCGCCTTGCACCTCCAGGGTCCAGGTTCGGATCCCGGCCAGGCTCGATTCCCGTCTCTGTGTGCATGGAGTTTGCATGTTCTCCCCGTGCTTGGTGGGTTTCCTCTGGGTACTCAGGTTTCCTCTCCCAGTCCAAAGACATGCAGATTAGGCTAATTGGTGTTCCCAAATTGACCTGAGTGTGTGTGTGTGTGTGTGTGTGTGTGCGTGTGTGTGCTCTGCGATGGATTGGCACGCTGTCCAGGGTGTACCAAATTGGGTGTATATCTTCTATACCCAGCGGTATAGAAGATGAATGAATGAATAAAAATAAAAACAGTTTTTCAGTTTTGTGCAGAACTTCATCCTTGCTAGGTTGGAGGTGACTCACGGTGTGTGTGTGTGTGTGTGTGTGTGTGTGTGTGTGTGTGTGTGTGTGTGTGTGTGTGTGTGTGTGTGTGAGGGAGAGAGAGAGAGAATTGCTAATAAAAGACTGTATAATAACAATAATAATAATTAAGAATTATTTTTTACCACGGTTATTCACTTCCATGCAGGTTACTGTGGTTTAATGTTTGAAACAAAACAGTGAGCGCATATATCCTTTGATGTGTCATATGCCTCAGCATATTGTTTAAATAATCATGGTGGGCCGCTATGACCAAAAATGCCAGGGCCGTTTTTTGGTCCAAGTCCAGCCCTGCATGTAGATCATGAATGGCTATTAGACATCTTGAGTGTGCATAAGGTAGCTTCAAAAAATCTTTACAAATTTAGGAGAACCAAAAATCTCTGTCCATATTACAGTTATCATTCCCATTATTGATTAGAGGTGGTTGGTTTTACTTTTATACTTTCACAGATGTTTTTTTTTCTTACCATTTCACCTAGATCACTTAAAAATGAAAAGTCTGAATGAAATTAACATGCCACAGAACTGTTATATTCCAAATTCTGATTCAGTCAAATGATGCTGAATTTTCTTTTAAATAGCAATAACTCTTTGCTTATTTTTTTTTTTGGCGTTGTTTTAGACTTGATATAAAAACTTTATTAATATAAAGACTTTATATTAGTATATTTTTAATATATTCTTAATTTTTTTATATTACTATTTTCTTATAATGCATGTAATTGCTGATGTGTTAAAACATTCTTTCATGTCAACGATATGACATTTCATACATTTCCAAAGAAAATTTGAAAGAAGACTATTTGATCTCCAAATAATGTCCTCTATAACCACCAGATTTTGCATCTTAATAAATGCATTGAGTCTGTTCTGTTCATGCTGAACAAGTGGTCTACTATGCTATGAGAGAATTAATAGAATTTTCAGACAAAGGGTCCTTTACACAAAATTCCTGAGGTGTGTCAGTATCCTGCAGAAGGCCCATGCGCATGGTGAAACAGCTGCTACATGTGTATCTACACCAGATAACTGGTACAAGAACACAAGTAGAGCAGAAAGCCTGAAAGACATGAGAGCGATTGTCAAAGACATAGGCATTGGTACTGCTTGTAGATCACTAATGGAGCTAATGAATAGAAGTCAGAAGTATCACAATAGCATGGCAGAAGTGAGCCATGTTAGAGGAATGTTCTTCAGTCACCATTCTACAGTACCACCTCACATGTACAGTAGAAGTTTCTTCCATGCAGGCCCATAAGTTCCTTAACAGTCATGGCCATGGTCAACTCCGGAATGATGAGTAGAAACCAAAGCATCATAATAAAAATGTTTTTCACCTACAAATGGTAGACATATTAGGGCAATGATGCTGATTTTTTTAAATGTACATTTACATTTTTCTTTAGTTTAGATTTCAAAGAGTTATGGGTTTCAGGGTATTATGTCTTTCACTTTTTTGTTTAAATGATTTCTCAAAATCGAACAAATATAGAAATTCTGATAAAGACAGAAAAATGCCAGTGTGGGCCCACTGTGGGCAGCCCCATTATTGCGGAAATGTTAATATTTATATAAATAATTCATGCATTAAAGCTTCAACCGCATATGAACAATTATATTCATACATCAATTGCAGCAGTTTTTTCAAAATGTATGTATTAATGAAAATCCAGTTAGAAAAAAATATAATAACTTCTGATTAGCAAAACTGCATAACATGAGATATATTAATATAAATCTCAATTCATTGGTTTTAAATTATATAATTGTCCTGAATGACACCAGGTTTCAGTAGAGATAAAACTGTCAAGTTTAGATTGCTTATTTATACACTATATTGCAAAGCATTCACTCACTCACCCAAATTATTGAATTCAGGTCTTCCCATCACTTCCATGGATACAGGTGTATAAAATCAAGCACCTAGGCATGCAGACGCTTCTACAAACATTTGTGAAAGAATGGATCGCTCTCAGGAGCTCAGTAAATTCTAGCGTGCCACCTGTGCAATAAATCCAGTCGTGAAATTTCCTGGCTACTAAATATTCCACAGTCAACTGTTAGTGGTATTATAACAAAGTGGGAGCAGTTACCACGAAGGGGTAGGCTATGTAAAATCACAAAGCGGGTTTGGCGGATGCTGAGGCGCATAGTGCACAGATGTTGCCACCTTTCTGCAGAGTAAATAGATACATACCTCAAACCTTTATGTGGCCTTCAGATTAGCTCAAGAACAGTGCGAGGAAAGCTTCATGGAATGGGCGTCTGTGGCTGATCAGGTGCATCCCAGCTTTACATTATCATGTGCAATGCAAAGCATTGAATGCAGTGGTGTAAAGCACACCGCCACTGGACTTTAGCGCAGAGGAAATGTTGTGTGTCTACTCTCATTAAACATGTTATTCACAAGACTGGTTGTGTGTCTTTTGGTTATTCAACTGTTTCATAAAACTGGTTGTGTGTTTTTTGGCTATTCATCTACTGCCCTTTATGCAGTCTTATGTGTGTTACTATACTGTAGATACATACGTTGCACATGCACTCAACATGCTGCAGAGTCCACTTATGATATTAAGATATGCGGGTGCACACACCACATGTGTATCTAACATTTGTTCCTGCTAATATTATGCCTGCTGATATGTCATTCTCGTACATTCTACCTGTGTGTTGAACTTTCGTCTTTGGGCGTTATACAGTGGTGTGAAAAACTATTTGCCCTCCTGATTTCTTATTCTTTTGCATGTTTGTCACACAAAATGTTTCTGATCATCAAACACATTTAACTATTAGTCAAAGATAACACAAGTAAACACAAAATGCAGTTTTTAAATGAGGGGTTTTATTATTTAGGGAGAAAAAAAATCCAAACCTACATGGCCCTGTGTGAAAAAGTAATTGCCCCCTGAACCTAATAACTGGTTGGGCCACCCTTAGCAGCAATAACTGCAATCAAGCGTTTGCGATAACTTGCAACGAGTCTTTTACAGCGCTCTGGAGGAATTTTGGCCCACTCATCTTTGCAGAATTGTTGTAATTCAGCTTTATTCGAGGGTTTTCTAGCATGAACCGCCTTTTTAAGGTCATGCCACAACATCTCAATAGGATTCAGGTCAGGACTTTGACTAGGCCACTCCAAAGTCTTCATTTTGTTTTTCTTCAGCCATTCAGAGGTGGATTTGCTGGTGTGTTTTGGGTCGTTGTCCTGCTGCAGCACCCAAGATTGCTTCAGCTTGAGTTGATGAACAGATGGCCGGACATTCTCCTTCAGGATTTTTTGGTAGACAGTAGAATTCATGGTTCCATCTATCACAGCAAGCCTTTCAGGTCCTGAAGCAGCAAAACAACCCCAGACCATCACACTACCACCACCATATTTTACTGTTGCTATGATGTTCTTTTTCTGAAATTCTGTGTTACTTTTACGCCAGATGTAACGGGACACGCACCTTCCAAAAAGTTCAACTTTTGTCTCGTCGGTCCACAAGGTATTTTCCCAAAAGTCTTGGCAATCATTGAGATGTTTTTTAGCAAAATTGAGACGAGCCTTAATGTTCTTTTTGCTTAAAAGTGGTTTGCGCCTTGGAAATCTGCCATGCAGGCCGTTTTCGCCTAGTCTCTTTCTTATGGTGGAGTCGTGAACACTGACCTTAATTGAAGCAAGTGAGGCCTGCAGTTCTTTAGATGTTGTCCTGGGGTCTTTTGTGGCCTCTCGGATGAGTTGTCTCTGTGCTCTTGGGGTAATTTCGGTCGGCCGGCCACTCCTGGGAAGGTTCACCACTGTTCCATGTTTTTGCCATTTGTGGATAATGGCTCTCACTGTGGTTCGCTGGAGTCCCAAAGCTTTAGAAATGGCTTTATAACCTTTACCAGACTGATAGATCTCAATTACTTTTGTTCTCATTTGTTCCTGAATTTCTTTGGATCTTGGCATGATGTCTAGCTTTTGGTCTACTTCTCTGTGTCAGGTAGCTCCTATTTAAGTGATTTCTTGATTGAAACAGGTGTGGCAGTAATCAGGCCTGGGGGTGACTACAGAAATTGAACTCAAGTGTGATAAACCACAGTTAAGTTATTTTTTAACAAGGGGGGGCAATCACTTTTTCACACAAAGCCATGTACTGTAGATTTGGAGTTTTTTTTCTCCCTTAATAATGTAAACCTTCATTTTAAAACTGCATTTTGTGTTCAATTATGTTATCTTTGACTAATAGTTAACGGTTTTTGATGAGCAGAAACATTTAAGTGTGACAAACATGCAAAAGAATAAGAAATCAGGAAGGGGGCAAATAGTTTTTCACACCACTGTATGGTTGCTGTTTCTGGCTCACTTCTGTCTTACTTCTGTCCTTCTCACCTTGCCTCTATATTACTAATATTAATATTGCTGATTATATTTCTGCATGCACAAGTATATTTGATTAAAATATGCTTACAACGTGTCTTCTGGAGTGACAAAACAAGCTCAGCCTCTTAGTTCCAGTGAATGAAACTCTTAATGCTTCAACATACCAAGACATTTTGTACCATTTAATACTCCCAAAGGTGTGCGAACAGTTTGGGTATGGCCACTTTTCTTTTGTTTTCATCCTTATTTTGCCATGGAAGTTGAAAATCCAAAACTGACTTATTAATTTGGGTGCCTTATTAATGACCACTAACTGATTAATTTGGCTTTGACTTACTGTAACTGATTCAACGGATATACTGATGTCTGATCATCTATCAGATCGAAACACTTTTTTACAATTTTAACTAGGGTTTAAATTAGGCTGCCTCAAACTTGCTGTTTTTGGTGAATGTTTTCAAAATGACTAAAAGAGCTTATACAGTGTTAAAATTGTCATTTTACTTGTTTTGGTTTCAATATTAGAAGGTTATGGCATCAATAATAGGACCGTGTTTTGTGAACAAGCTTAATAATTTCTTGCCTGTAATGTGACTATAGAGCATTACTTTCAGTATAGCTCTTGTATAGTTATGCATATGTGACACTTTCCTCTTAATAATATCCGCGACACACTCATTTTCAATAATATACTTTTTGCAGAATGTAAATAGTGTTATAATGTAAGACAATAGAGAGGGTTAACTGATTAGCTCACTCCTGGATGTGAGCCACTGGAAACCACCAAAGAAAATGTTCTAAGTAAACAAAAGGCTATGGTGAAGTCATACAGAAACCAAAATTTGCAAATATAAAAAAATCACATGTCGGGCCCTGGGGTTTTTTGGAGCAGTTAGTGTAATTAACGATTGTTAAAACACCTGTGACACGGAGTGATACATATAATTTCCAGTATTATGCTCTATTATCGCCATTTGTGCAATGCCTCTCATGAAATTAGATTACTCGGTCAGAATTAACTGTTGTATAATCATCTTTAACTGTGTGTGTGATATCCAAGATACAGTAAATAACCATCAAGGGGCAAAGAAGAATTGGGAAAACAGATGGCTTAAAGAAATACATTTTTGAAAATAAAAATATTTAAATTATCATCTAATTTCTTTTAATGGAGAAAACTTCTTTATTTGAGTTGGTTGGAAGATGGAAGATGAGAGTTTTTCAGCAGGGTGCACAAAAAAGAAAGCACCAGTAGAAGAGGTGGAGCTTTGTTTTTAAAGTCGTTTGAATTGCATTGTTTCAGCTGTTTTATTAGTAATGCTGGTCTGACATGTTGCTCTGATTCATTCATTTGGTGAGTACATACTTCAACTGGTTCAGCTGATATTTTACTTAATATATTATATCATGAGTTTTTAGTCAGCAGAAACCTAATCAGGTTCTCAAAAATCTAAATGTTTGTGTTATTATTTCTGCTTGGATTTCCTTTTAGGCATGTCTGGACATGTCTGAAAGTTTTATTTCACATTAGGGTGATTTACTGTCTCAGACACCAACTCAAATCCACCAATTTCAAAGGGGAATTTTACCTTAAACAATGGCTTATTTTATCCTCCTGGTACAATGTTGTTAAAATTGGTGTGCTTTATAATTATATTTATCCTCATTATATGCTTGCAATTTGATATCTTTACAGTTGTACTGTATGTGAACCCTCCAGACCGTATAGATACTATAGAATGCTGAAGAGGAAAAACATGATCAAAGACAACTATTGTTTACAAATCATCTTAAATTTAACTGATCTTAGATGATTACATAAGAAAAACAATCTATATCTAAGTGTCTACTTTTATGTAAAAGACTGAATTAGAACTCCTAAAATCCGGATTGCATTATATTTCTTCTTCTTCATGACACATTTGTATAAGACTGTCTGTGGTTGTGTTGTATTTCTTCTTCTTTCTGCCATGGTACAATGGTACTCTGTTACAGAAGGTTAGACAGGGGTCAGAAGTGATAACGTTTTATGGCTTGAACAGGAATTTCTCCCTCCATAATAATGCTTATTTGCGCGATGTTTGGGGGATGATTCCAAAATGGCTGAATTTCGAAACTTGAAATTTTATGAAAGTAAGATTGGTCACTTTCATGTTGCATGAACTTCAGTAATAGCTACTTTGGCACACACATTTTCTTTTTTTTTGTATAACATAAAAAAATAATTATCAGCATCAATACTGTGTTTTGGCTGATTTGCATTTTCTGGTTAAACAAAAAGTTTTCAGCACAAACGAGTTGTTTGGATATATATTCGTCTGGATAAGAGCTATAGGAAGGAACTTCTTAGAATAGAGACTGAATAGGCTTACAGTAACTAATATATCTAACAAGAGGAAGGTGTTAATCTTTAGACTTCACATACTAGTAATAGTGAAATTTGGCACAAGATTTTCATATCTCGTTCGCTCAAGTGTGTGTGTGTGTGTGTGTGTGTGCAGGGTGGGGGCGGAGAGGAAGCTGTAACAGTTGCCTCTTTGAGCTCTGCGGAGAGAAAACAAACCAGCAATGGCTTCCCAAAGGTAAGAAAATATGGTCATAAAATACGCGTAGCCTAATTATGGAGTCTATTGTATCATTTCACACAATTTTGTTCATTCTTCATCCTAACTTGATTATTTGTGAATGAATGACGTTTTACAATCCTGATTTTCTTTATGATTGATGTCAGTTCCGTTTTATTTGGCTGTACTTTATTTTTAGCTCACTTTTAGTAACTATCAGGTGGGTTAGCTCCTTAATTTAGCATTTGTTCTAAATTCACTCCCGAAAATAAAACATAAATGATTATTTTCATTGACCTGTGGCTTCAAAATCCAAACAGGAGTAAAGAAAAAAACATTTATGTTTATGTTTAAATAAATTATCATAAAGCGTTTTAAGGCATTTGAGTTACTTTTCAAGGAGAGTGGATACGTCCGTTTATTTGCGCGAGCCAGTGAGTGAATGATAATGAATTGGTTTACATACTCGACATAGTAGCGTGATTCATTATAAATGCTAAATCAAAATCAAAACCTTTAACTATTTCTTCAAATGCGTTTTCCATCAATGATGGGTCTTTAAATCATTTAATAATCCTTTTTTTGAAATATTCCCTCTGAAAAGATCCAATAGTTACAATGTTTCGTCAATAGGTGGCGCTTTGAAGCACACTAACGTATTCAAAGCTGATAATCTATTACTCACTCATTCATTCCTCTTCGATACGGCTTTCTCCTGTATACAGGGTTATGAGGAGGCTGGAGCCTATCCCAGGAGACGTAGGGCACAAGACAGGGACTACGGGCACTTTGGAATCGCTAATTAACCTAATTTGAATGTCTTTGGACTGTGGGAGGAAACCCACCAAGCACAGGGAGAACAAGCTAATTCCAGGCACACAGGCCTGGTAAAAAAATCTATTAATATTAAGAAAATATCGATATACATATATATTACATAATGTTTACACATAAAACATTTTTTAAACAATAAACTCCTGACTTTAATATTTGACACATGTTCAATCTGTAACAGTTTAGTAAGTAAAGTTAGTAAACATAGGATAGTAAATAAAGTTAGTAAATAAAAAAAGTTTTTAGCTTCTCTTGCTTTATCTAGATTTAATATTTAAAATTTTAAAATTTACAAATATAGTCATAAAGGAAACTCTGATATGTAAAAGAATAATGTTTTATTTATTTTAAGTATTATTGTCATCCTGATCCTGGGTTGAATCCTGAGCTCAGGTTTTTATTTGTGCAGGATTTCATATGTTCTCACTGTTCTCACATCTGCTGTACATTGGGTTTCCTCTGGTTTGGCGGCGCGGTGGCGTAGTGGCGTAGTGGTTAGCACTGTCGCCTTGCACCTCCAGGGTCTGGGTTCGATTCCCGTCTCTGTGTGCATGGAGTTTGCATGTTCTCCCCGTGCTTGGTGGGTTTCCTCCGGGTACTCCGGTTTCCTCCCACAGTCCAAAGATATGCAGGTTAGGCTAATTGGTGTTCCTAAATTGCCCGTAGTGTGTGATTGGGTGTGTGAGTGTGTGTATGTGTGTGTGCCCTGCGATGGATTGGCACCCTGTCCAGGGTGTACCCCGGCTAGTGCCCGAAGTCTCCTGGTATAGGCTCCAGGCCCCCCGCGACCCTGATCATACAGTAGGATAAAGCGGTATAGAAAATGAATGAATGAATGGTTTCCTCAGACTGTCCAGAAATATACCACTAAACAAAGTAGATATATATGAACTTGCCCCTTGCTGTAAATGTGCAAAATGTTTGTGAATTGTGTCCTGCAATGGACTGGTATCCCATTCAGGGTGGATTTCGAGCTTTAACTACACCAAAATGATACAAAATACAACAAAACTAAGATGAAAGATGACTAAATGAACAGATATGCTGAATATGACTTTTTTCTCTGAAACATCTGATAGCCAAATGAAACTTGATACAGAGTTTCTAAGCCTGACATATTTGTCTGAGATTTCAAAGATAAAATGTTGGCATCAGAGCAAAAATTAAAATGTACGGTCAGAAGTATCCTTTTTTTCTTAACATTTTCTTAAAAATTTGTCTCTAGAATTTTAGGGCCCTTTTAAATTAGATTTAAATAAGGCAATAATTATGAAAAGTTGTGTAAGAGTGGCTGTCTATTTGAAATTCCGCCCCCCCATTTTGTTCAGATTCAGGACTTGATGCCATGATGACATAGTCAATGCCATGATGATTAGTCAGTAGAAGTATGAAGACTAGAAGTAAGTTTTAACAACATGCAGTTAACAATTTTCAGGAGACCCCTGATGTGTGTGGGACCCTAAGCAGCCTCTAGGTTTGTTAGTTAGAGCTTTATATAAACTTAATAAACTGTCCTGTTATACTGCAAATTTATAGTTCTCTGGTGTTTAAATGGATGTGATACCAAAGTTACAACCAGTTTGATACCTGCAATGAAGTACTCCAATGCAATGTTTGAATAACTCAAATCTAATGTTTATACTATATTTTTTCCCACCTTTTGGTGAATTTACAGGCTATGTAAAGAATGTACAGTGAAACCTCGGATTGCGAGTAACGCGGTTTCTCCGCAAGACGAGCAAAATTTTTAAATACATTTTGACATGGAAACGAACAAGTCTTGGTTTACGAGCACAGTGTCATGTTTCACTCTCTCTCTATGTATGAAGCACACACACGTCAACGCAAGTGCAGGAAAGTACAGTCTTTATTTTGTGTTTGCCTCAAAAGAAAACGTCTCAGAGACTCTTCACAGATACTATAATTAACCAGGCGTTCACTATGCCGATTGCCAGGCGCGGTCTGCAGGAGGTTCAAACTCAAACTAAAATTCAACCAAGAATGTCATTTCGAAAAAACATAACAAAAGAAACAAAACTTCTCTGTGTCCTCAGAGGATATTACTTGGACGGCGAAGCGAGACAGTAATATGACTTCGCCTGCAGATACCGCTTCAAACCTGGAGGAGCAGAAAGATATACACATGTTAGTGGGTGATAATACAACGGTGACCAGACAGTGTGGTGTGGGTTCGGCTGGGTTTAAATAGGGAGGCAGGTGAGGTGTGCGCAGGTGATCTGAGTTAGTTAATTATGGTAAGTAATGACATACGTGGACACACTAGGGGGAGACAAAGCCATGGCTCAGTAATCCGGCGAGCCGGATCTTTCTCTCCGGGACTGAGGAGGCTCGGGCATGACACCCCCCCCCCCCCCAGGACCGGCTACCTGAAGGGGAGGTGGGCGCTTCCCTCGTGTTACCAAAGGGGGGAGAGACCCACCGGCCTGATGGTATTGCCGGCGGGCGGGTCGACCCGGAGGGCAGGGTGCGAGACGATCCGGCCGAGCCCGGTGAAACTCAGAAATGAGATCAGGGCTTAGGATGTCCTTTGCTGGCACCCAGCTGCATTCCTCCGGCCCGTACCCCTCCCAGTCCACGAGATATTGGAGGGAGCCCCCCCGCCTTCGGGAGTCCAATAACTGTTGGACTCTGAACGCTGGAGCGCCCTCGATCTCCACAGCTCCGGGGAGCGAAGGGTCTATGACACCTCCGTCCAGCGGCCCCCGTATCACCGGCCTGAGAAGAGAAACATGAAACACTGGGTTAATACGCATGTGTGAGGGTAATTTCAATTTGAAGGACACAGGGTTAACTTGGGTGATGATGGGAAAGGGACCGATAAATCGAGGGGAGAGCTTACGACAGGGGAGGTTGAGAGAGAGGTCCTTTGTCGAGAGCCAAACCCGATCTCTTACCTGGAGCGGAGGACTTTCCCTTCGCCGCCTATCGGCGAATTGTTTGAACCGGCGAACTGCTTGGGAGATGTGGGCGTGAGCCCCCTCCCATACTTTTTCCGCTTTTTTGAACCACTCGTCCACCATGGGGATATTGGTGGGAGTGGCATCCCATGGACAGAGCGGTGGCTGATAACCGAGCACACATTGGAACGGCGTTAGGCCGGTAGAAGAGTGTCTTAAAGAATTTCGCGCATATTCCGCCCAAAATAAACAGTCCGCCCACTCGTGTTGTTGACTACTACAATATGCACGAAGGAACCTCCCGAGGTCTTGAACAGTCCGCTCTGCCTGCCCATTAGACTCAGGGTGATAGCCTGAGGTTAGACTAACAGTAGTCCCCAATTTCTGAAAGAAAGCTTTCCAGAACTTAGCGATAAATTGGGGACCCCGATCTGAAACAATGTCCTCCGGGATACCGTAGTAGCGAAACACTGTATTGAATAAGGCATCAGTCATCTGGGCGGCGGTAGGGAGAGAGCAGAACGGAATAAAACGACAGCCCTTAGAGAAGCGATCTACTACTACCAAGACTATCGTGTACCCTTTTGACACTGGCAAATCCGTGACAAAGTCCACCGCGAGGTGGGACCACGGTCTATTAGGTGTTGGTAAGGGCATTAATTTCCCAACTGGCAACCCTCGGGGACTTTTAGTGGCTGCACAAATAGCACAAGACGAAACGACTGTTTTCACTGTTTCGCGCATATTTGGCCACCAGAACTTTGGTTCCAGTAGTTTTAAGGTTTTTGCCTCGCCGGGATGTCCGGATGAGATATTAATGTGGGCTTCCCCCGTCACTCGTTCTCGTAGTGCTTCCGGCACATAGGTTCGACCCGGGGGACAGCCCGTCGGCACGGGGTCGGACCGCGTCTCTCGGGCTATCTCCGTGTCGAAATCCCACGTGATCGGGGCAACCACGAGTGACGGGGGCAGAATAGGCTCCGGTACCAATGGTCGGTCCGGCGACGCAAAACAGCGGGATAGCGCATCCGCTTTCAGATTTTTAGAGCCGGGGCGATATGTAATATGAAAATCGAAACGAGTGAAAAACAGTGCCCAGCGGGCTTGACGAGGGTTTAGTCTCTTAGCTTGTTGGAGGTACTCAAGGTTCCGGTGATCGGTCAGTACCGTGAAAGGATGTTCTGCTCCCTCCAACCAATGTCGCCACTCCTCTAACGCCGCTTTAATTGCTAGCAGTTCGCGATTACCGATATCATAATTGCACTCGGCAGGTGTCAATTTCCTCGAAAAGAAAGCACAGGGGAATAATTTCTCTGGGTGGCCATGACGCTGTGACAGCACCGCCCCTAGTCCTACCTCCGACGCGTCGACCTCCACTACGAAGGGCTTACTAGGGTCGGGAAGTTTTAATATAGGCGCTGATGTAAAGGCTTGTTTTAGACGCAGGAAAGCGTGACGCGCTTCCAGCGTGAAGGTGGTTAAGCGCTTTGGTTTCCCTTTTAATAAATTGGTGAGCGGTGCTGCCAACGTACTGTAGCCCCTAATAAAGCGTCGGTAAAAATTGGCAAACCCAAGGAAACTTTGTAGCGCCTTCACTGAGGTGGGTTCCGGCCATTGTAGAACCGAACTGACCTTGGCGACGTCCATCTGAACCCCCAGTGGCCCTATGCGGTAGCCCAAAAATGCGACCTCCCTTTGGTGAAACTCACACTTTTCCGCCTTCGCATAGAGCCCATGTTCCCTTAGGCGACGGAGGACGGCAGTCACATGACCAACGTGCTCGTGATATGACCGCGAGTATATCAAGATATCATCCAGATACACTATAACATAACGGTTTAACATATGTCGGAACACGTCGTTCATGAACCCCTGAAACACCGCAGGTGCGTTTACCAGTCCATAAGCCATTACATTATATTGGTAATGTCCTGATGTCGTGCTAAACGCAGTCTTCCACTCGTCCCTCTTGCGAACACGAACGAGGTTATAAGCGCTGCGGAGGTCCAGTTTAGTGAAGATGGACGCGCCGCGGAGCAGATCGATCGCGGCCGGCACCAGAGGCAGTGGGTGCTTATATTTTATTGTAATGGCATTGAGTCCCCTATAATCAATGCAGGGTCTGAGGCCCCCGCCTCTCTTTTCGATGAAAAAGAAACCAGCCGATGCGGATGACGTGGAGCGACTAATGAGCCCCTGTCGGAGAGCCTCACTCACGTATTCCTCCATCGCCCTGGTCTCGGTCAGGGACAACGGGTAAACACGGGAGCAGGGCGGTGCTTTCCCAGGCAGGAGGTCAATAGCGCAATCCCACGGGCGATGAGGGGGAAGTCGTGCAGCTGCCCTAACACTAAACACGTCTGAAAATGCCGTGTACTCGGATGGCACGCGGGTAGATACTAGGGCGCGAGGACTTTCGACTGTAGTAGTTTGGACCATTAATGGGGATGGTAGGCATAATTTAGCACATCGAGGGGACCAGGATACGATGCGAGAGGCTGCCCAATCAAAATTAGGGTTATGGACGCAGAGCCATGGGAGGCCCAGCACGACGGACTGACTCACCTGAGGGAGCACATAGAATTGTAGCTCCTCTGTGTGGCCGGGGAAAGTTAATCGTAGGGGCACGGAGAGCATATAAACTGGCGATTGATTTAATGGTTTGCCATCCAGAGCTTTAATCTCGATCGGGTTTGGAAGCTTCGACACTGGAGCGTGTAGCGAGGAAAGAAGAGAAAGTGAGATGAAGTTCCCAGCCGACCCGGAATCTATTAAGGGGGAAACAGACACAACATAATCATTAAATGATATGGTGGCATCAACACAAAATGACTGCGTGGTGCGTGTGGGTGTGCATGGAGCTATTTTTGGTATAATAGGACAGTCCTTTATGAGATGTCCCTCTCCTCCGCAGTACAGGCACAAGCCTGTCGTGAACCGGCGGCGTCTTTCTTGCGCGGACAGCCGGGAGGTGCCCACGTCCATGGGCTCCGCGGGTGATCTTTCGTGCGACTCTGTAGGGACAGACTCTGTCCGTGTCGAGGGCTGCCGTTTTTGACTGCGGAGATGTTGGTCTAGTTTAATGGCCAGCTGGATACTGTCATCGAGGTCCATCTCTGCATCTCTGCAGGCCAGTTCCAGCTGGATGTCCGGGTGCAGTCCATCACGAAAACGGGCGAGCAGGCTCTTCTCGCACCACTCGCTTTCAGCCGCCAGGATCTTAAATCGGACCGCATATTCCGCCACGGTGGCTTGTCCTTGTTTTATCCTCATCAATCGTTGTTCTCCACTTTTTCCCTGATCAGGGTGGTCAAACACCGCGCGGAAGGCCCGTAAGAACCGCCCATAGTCGCACGTCTCCCGGCCGTCCGTGCTCCACATCGCCGTGGCCCAGTCCATGGCTGGCCCTGTGAGCCGTTGGGTGACGAATCTGACCTTCCCTTGGTCGTCCAGGTCCGGATAATCCACGAAATAGAGCTCGCAGGCTAGGAGGAATTTTTTACAGGCCTCGGGGTCCCCCGCGTAGCGTTCCGGGGGCGCCGCTCGTGGAGGGGATCCTGCGCGGCGCGGGGACCCCGCCGGGGGGGGGTGACTGGCCGGTAGCGATGTCCCGGACACTATGAGCCAAGTCATTAATGGCTCGGGCCAGGCTGTCCATCTGTCCCTGCTGCCGGCGGATGTAATCCATCATGGGCAGTGTGTCTCTCGGCAGGGGTGTTCCTGCTGCGTTTCGATGATTAGAGGTCTGGTCATCTGTCATGTTTCACTCTCTCTCTATGTATGAAGCACACACACGTCAACGCAAGTGCAGGAAAGTACAGTCTTTATTTTGTGTTTGCCTCAAAAGAAAACGTCTCAGAGACTCTTCACAGATACTATAATTAACCAGGCGTTCACTACGCCGATTGCCAGGCGCGGTCTGCAGGCGGTTCAAACTCAAACTAAAATTCAACCAAGAATGTCATTTCGAAAAAACATAACAAAAGAAACAAAACTTCTCTATGTCCTCAGAGGATATTACTTGGACGGCGAAGCTGTCTCGCTTCGCCTGACTTCGCCTGCAGATACCGCTTCAAACCTGGAGGAGCAGAAAGATATACACATGTTAGTGGGTGATAATACAACGGTGACCAGACAGTGTGGTGTGGGTTCGGCTGGGTTTAAATAGGGAGGCAGGTGAGGTGTGCGCAGGTGATCTGAGTTAGTTAATTATGGTAAGTAATGACATACGTGGACACACTAGGGGGAGACAAAGCCATGGCTCAGTAATCCGGCGAGCCGGATCTTTCTCTCCGGGACTGAGGAGGCTCGGGCATGACACACAGAGTATCATGTATCACGCATGCGCTGCTTGTTTTGACGCCGAGCGTCACGCGATCACAACTGAGCCAACGTTTTTTTTTCTCTCTCTTGCGCTGCGTAATTGTCGGTAATCATCTGCCCTACTGGGTCTTACTGATAGTGATGGGAAGTTTGAATCATTTTAGTGACTCAGTTCTTTGAATCTCATTCATCAAAATGAATGAATCTTCTTTTGAGTCATTTAGTTCATTTTGTTCTTTTGATCAGAAATAAAATAAAATGTTGCAATATTAATAAAAAGACCCTCAATACGTCTATGTACACAAATTTTGGCAATAGTTTAAGTAATGAAAATATTACAATGCAGCTAAGGACATATTATAATAAACAGAATGAGTAGCTCACCTCTCATATCTTCATATCTCATGTCTTCCAGTCTGAGTCGTTCATTCTTTTGAATCTATTGTGCCGCATAGCGTCTATGGGAGTCACGTGACAAAGGAATGAACGACTCGGGATTCGAAGATTCGTTGAGAACCGTTCAATTGTGTTTCCTGTGTACTGCATTGCATAGCGTCTATGGGAGTAACATGACAAAAGAACGAACGACTCAGGACAGAAAAGACTCATTTCTGTTTCCTGTACATAACAGGTTTTGCGATGCTTTGCGGATGCATGCCCAATAGAAAATTAACAACTCACTCTCAGAGACTACTCATTCATCTGAGTCATGTTAAAGATTCGTTCAAAAAGAACAAATCATTCATGAACGACTCATCACTACTGGTATAATCAACATCCATGCATGCGTGTACTGTTTACTATAACACTGTGACCGTGTGTGTGTGTGTGTGTGTGTTTGAAAGCGCATATGTACAGCGCACGTGTACTGTTTCTTATAACACACACACACACACACTAAAGGCGAGAGAGAGAGAGAGTGTCTGAACCAGCACAGCGTCAAATGACGTGCACACGCACACACATAACGCACACACATACAGTAACGACAGAGAGGGAGGAAATGGATTTTTAACATTAAGTGTGTGTGTGTGTTTGTGTGTGTGAAGCATCCCCTCTCTGCTTCACAAACACACACATATAGACACACACACACACACACACTAAAGAACGATTTCACACGCTTCCGGAACGAATTATGCTCGTAATCAAAGGTTTCACTGTACTTAGAAAATATCTGGAAAATTAACACCAATATTGCTTTCTTTTTTAGAGAATGGTTTATAGACAAAAGTTCCAGAGGCTCTAACTACACATATTGTGAAAGGGAGCATGTGAGTTTAACTGAGCTGAAAAATGACTTCCGTTACCACAGCTACCTGAGGAAGGAGAACATTCCCGATTACCCTGAATATGTCTTCAGTGGGTCAGAAGTCTACCATGTAACTGATAAGCGTGGTCTTGATGGAATCTTCAGTGGTGGAGGATTCAGAGCAAATGGTAGCTTTCTGTGGTGGAGCCTTTCAGTGCCTGATGATCAGCTCCCTGAGGAAGCCACATCACCTGCATTCCAGGATGAATCCCGTTATGGCAACTTCCGCTTAACTTTACCTCTAAGAGAGCTCCTCAATCTATACAGCAAGCAATGTTGCTACAGTACTGGACCGTCCCTACGTGTATTAGAGACTCAGTTCTACAGGCAAGAGATTCTTTATTCAGTTTTGGTGCATCCACGATACATGAATCATTACAGGAAATACCCTTCCCTACCCTATGATGATAAATCAGTGTGTGGGTACAGAGAAGGGAGCTGGTTCTGGCGCTGCCAGTCTCCTTCCGATAAATATTACCCATTTCATTGGAGAAGGCCAGAATATTTTGTATGGGATCACGTAGGTGTGGCCTTCCACATGAAGCCAGGTCAGGTACTGTATGTAGATCGTGATCAGCTAGCTGACAGCTTGAGTGCGTGTCAGATCGCTCCAAAGAATCTTTTAAGAGAGCCAAAAATGTCTTTCCTTGAGGCTGAGAATATAGTAAATCATTACAAAAATGGGTATTAGTGATCAGAGGTAGTTGGTTTTGTTTTATACTTTCACAAAAGTTTTGTAATTTTAACCAATTCACCCAGACCACTAGAGGATTGTTATATTTTACAATCTGACTGGTGAACGTTTTATGATTTTACTTTTAAATAAAAGCAACTCTGAAAGTTGTGTAGGCTGCAGTTACAAAGACAATATATTATATACAATATATGTTTATTATATTAAAATTTTTTATAATACTGATAATTTTTCATGTGATGGAACATTCTGCAGCATGTTATAGATGGAGTCTTCAATGTCAGATCTGTTTTAATGTTATGATGGTTTATACAGTATGTTTACTTCCTTAGACAATATTCAATTAAATGTTATTTGTATAGTACTTTTTTACAACTGACATTGTCGCAAAGTAGCTTTACACAATCAAAATAATTATTTAAGTATGTATGAGACAATACGAAAGAGGACAGTTTGATCTCTTAATAATGTCCACTGTATGGTTGCTCTGTTCTATTGCTGTATTTGTTTTTGTCCAAATTGACCAAAAAAAGCAATAAAAGTAATATAAAACTAATTTAATTTTCATCTCTGTTCTGTACAATACAATTTATAAGGTTTTCCTTAAATACATATTGGAAGACAATATAAGTGATGCCCACCCCCGGGCATAAAAAATACTTGAGTAATTGTACTTTATTACTATTCTTAAGAATGATCATCATTTACTAAATATTATTAAAATTAATCTTTTCCTTCATTTACAATTTTATAAGAAAAATAACATACTTTTTTTTAAAAGGCTAAGGTGAAGTCATACAAAAACCAAAATATCAGAAAATCACATGTCGGGCCCTGGGAGTTTTTGGAGCAGTTAGTGTAATTAACGATTGTTAAAACACCTGTGACACAGAGTGATACATATAATTTCCAGTATTATGCTCTATTAACGCCATTTGTGGAATGACTCTCATGAAATTAGATTACTTGGTCAGAACTAGCTGTTGTATGATGTAATCTTTAACTGTGTGTGTGATATCCAAGATACAGTAAATAACAATCATGGGGCAAAAAAGACCATGGAAAAACAGATGGCTTAAAGAAATAAATTGGTGAAAAAAATATTATCATATAATTTCTTATAATGGAAAAATGTCCATATAAAAGCAAAGCAGTCCTTATTTGAGTTGGTTAGAAGATGGAAGATGAGGGTTTTTCAGCAGGGAAGCACCAAGACAGTAGAAGAGGTGGAGCTTTGTTTTTAATGTCACTTGAATTGCATTGTTTCTATCAGTTGTTTTATTAGTAATGCTGGTCTGAAAAGTTGCTCTGATTCATTCATTTGGTGAGAACATACGTCATCTGGTTCAGCTGTTGTGTGTGGTATCACATTTATATAGGACGGTCTGTGATTGTGTTGTATTTCTTCTTCTTCCTACCATGGTACAATGGTACTCTGTTCCAGAAGGTTAGACAGGGGTCAGAAGTGATAACGCTTTATGGCTTGAACAGGAATCTCTCCCTCCATCCATACCACTTCCCCCGCTTCACTTCTCTTTATTTTAAACTAAGCTTTTCCAATGTGTCCTCAAACCATCTTTGCAGGAAAAAATTAATTAAAGTTGATCTGAAATTGCTGATAAATTGTCCAATAGTTCAATGTAATATACATTGCAATTGAGTCTATTAAGTTCTGCATAAGCAATGATAACTGTATTGTGTGTGATGTTATCACTGATGTTTGTGTGACCAAATACAAAGAAATACTCAAAGGCCCCTCTCTCATACACAGTATTTTTTCAGTGTCTGCACCAGTCTTAGCCGTACACGTTAGGTTGTACATTATCAGGACATGGCAACAGTCTTCTCAGTGTATCCACAATTTATTGCTTGTATGTCATCTTAGTGTTTTTGCTAGTCATTTCTACATACATTAACATATATGTGACATAATAATAACATATGTGTGCTACCGACATTGTCAAATTGTTATTTGGGGCTATCCCTGTTGTCAATTTTTGGGGTAATAAATATTCAACTAATGAAAATGGTGTTTCTTCTCATACATTATTAATAATATCAAATAGAACTTTTACTTATTTAATTCAAATTCAGAGCAAATAGGAAAAGAAAGCTGCTGCATGATGATTAGAGGAACTGCTTAAAGGGCGGAACCCCTTTTTTGATTGACAGCATGTCTTAAGTATACAGAGATTTGAGTTCAGTCCAATGCGGATTTGCAGGTGAAGTGGTACGACGAACTGCTGCACTCTGTATTGTTTGCTGGTGATATAAACCATTTTTGTTTGTACAAATCATTCTTTAAATAATAATAAAAACATATTATAGCATTCTTGACTTTGCTTCATGTTTCAGCATTGTAAAGTTAGTTCGTTTATATCATTAAAGTAGCTCGCCACTGGTTTTTATATATATATATATATAGTTAAGATATTGTAACAAAAATTTTATTATAATTTATTATAATTTTTTATACTTATTGTTTAAAGCGAGATAGTATAATGCTTATTAGTGCGATTTTTGGGGGATGTCTCCAAAACAGCAGAATTTCGCAACTTAAATTTTAGGAAAGTAAGATTGGTCACTTTCATATTGCATAACTTTTCATAGTAACTACTTTGGCACACATATTTTCTTCATTTTTGTACAACATAAAAAATTAATCAGCACCAATACTGTATTTTGGCTGATTTGCATTTTCTGGTTAAACACAAGGTTTTCAGCACAAACTAATTGTTTGTATATATACTGTATTTTGTCTGGATACATAAAAAAATACCTCCCTGAATGAACTTAATTAAATCATGGAAAGAATTTCCACATGATTTTAGCATTAAGCAATTTTGTTGGCCCAACTTCATGTTCTTATGTTCAGTCAAATTAATTTTATTAGGTTCATTTAACTTATTTACTACATCTGCCAATAATTTGATACTGTCAAGCCAGCATGTTTTAAGTAAGCTTTAAATTAATATGATTGGTACAACAAATTTTTCAGTTGTAAATTAAGTTGATCCAAACTCAAGTAAATCGTAAAATTCAAGCCCTGGTCAACAGAATTCTGTGAAGGAAGGAAGCATAAGACAAACGGGATAAAACTGAGACAATATTTAATAAAAACTCTGTTTTACACCAGCAGCTTACTTACAACTTACAAATGAGGTCTCAGTTTGAGAAGATGTACAAAATATAAAACACCACAAATAAGTATTAATCATACGTAGGGAAAAAAATTAAACACCAACAGAAATTTTTTGTGCTTTATAACTGTACGTTCTGACTTTTAAATATGACCGTTAGATACGGTTGGTCGGGAAACTCTTGAAGTCAGATGCAGACAGGACACTTTTCAACAAACTGCTGTGAAAAAATACAGAGATACATATTCAATTAAGATTCATGATACTTAATTTATCAAATGAAAAATATTTATACTTTGTTCCTCTCGCTTCACAACTCATGAGAACAGACCGAAATCAGAACCGAACCGCAGATTAAGCACGCGCATACTGTATAACCGTCGTATTTTAAGTGTGATTAAAAATACAAGAAATGCTTAAACCAAAATAACATGACTAAACATCGCTAATGTTCAGTATTTCATTTCTATTTAGAAAGATGGGAATTAATTCCTGTTTACATTTTCCACACGCCCGCCAAACGTTTGTCTTGTCAACAAACTGTGTTCTCTTCTCGCGATGTTTGCTTTGATATTTCCTATTTTCATTGTGACAAGATCCCCTTGGTTTATCACAACATGATTGAATCTAATACATGTTAAGTTGTTGAATTTCATGCAAATACAACATAATTTATTCATGTTCATCTTGGAAACATGAAATTATTGTGTACAAAACACATATTACATTTTAGTACATGTAACAGGTAGCCAGCTTCCTTTTTTTTGAGTGATAAGAGCTAGAGGAAGGAACTTCTTAGAATAGAGACTGAATAGGCTTACTGTAACTAATATATCTTACAAGAGGAATGTGTTAATCCTTACACTGTAAACCTGAATAAGTTGGCAAAACTCAAAAAATTTGTAATGATGTTTCCAGTTTTAAGTAAACAGAACTATGAGCTTTTGAGTTTGTTGAACTCATTCAAATCAAATAAATTGTTGTTGGTCTTTTGGCTGCTCCCGGCAATGGGTCTTCCTGACACAACCCTCCAGTTGTTGGGAATCGATCGCATAGCAGGCGAAACACCTATTGCCCTGATGATGTCAGGCACAAAATCGCTAGTCTGAAAGATTTCAAGTTGGTTACTGTTACTTAAGTACTTACAGATACTTAAAATATCAATTAGACAGTTGAAATTTGATTTCCTTATCTCATTCGCTCACGTGTGTGTGTGTGTGTGTGTGTGTCAGTGGCGGTTCTACACTGAATTGCTCCCTGGACAAGACTCCCTCCCGCCCCCCCAATCAGAAAACCGCTTATTTTTTCCTCCTGGTTCGTGTGCCACCCCCCACGTGACATGAAAAATACCGCGCTGGGCAGCTGCCCAGTTCGCCCAACCCTAAAACCGCCACTGGTGTGTGTACAGGGTGGGGGCGGAGAGGCAGCTGTAACAGTTGCCTCTTTGAGCTCTGCGGAGAGAAAACAAACCAGCGATGGCTTCCCAAAGGTAAGAAAATATGGTCATAAAATACGCATAGTAGTTTTAAGTTGTTTTTTCCCCCTTCAGCCTAAGTTGATTACTTGTGTGCCAGTTTCGTTTTATTTAGTTGTACTTTATTTTTAGCTCATTTTAGTAACTATCAGGTGGATTAGATTATCTCCTTAACTTAGCATTAGTTCAGTTCGTTTAGCTTTTGGTCTAACTGCGGTAAAGTCCGTTTGATATTCAGCTTTTGCCGTCTCTCTACATGCAACAGGAATGTTTGGAACGAATATTGGGTCTTGTGATATGTTCAGCTATTTGCCTTGTATGTATTTCAAGTACGAAGTTTCACATTTCGACAGGTTTGAATTCGATATAAAAAAAATATGTATTCGGGGAGGCGCATAACCCCGTCTAAAGCACTGCGGTAAAGTCCGTTTGATGTCCGTTTGATATTCAGCTTTTGCCGCCTCTCTACATGCAACAGGAATGTTTGGAACGAATATTGAGTCTTGTGATGTGTTCACCTATTTGCCTTAAATGTGCTTCAAAGAGGAATTGTCATGGTTCGATATATTTGAGGTCGATATAAACAAAAATATGTATTCAGGGAGGCGCATAACCCCGGTAACGGCGGAGCTGCGGGGTGTGCGGCTTAGGGACCGTATAAAAATTAACTGCACTCTGTGAAAATGTAGAAAACTGAAAGTACAGTCAATCATTAAGGGATATTGGCAGATGTCACTTACACAGCTGTGCTGCAGCTGAAGTATATGCATAATAATTTTTTTTACAATGATCAATTAAAGAATAAATCCATTCCACTTTTTCCCATAGTTCCTATTGTGATATGTCTCTCCTTATCCCAGCTGCATGTCACAAGAGCTTTTTTCCCAGTTAAACCCCCATAAGTGCAGTTATATTCATTCATTGCCATTTTAATCAATTATTGGTACAGTAATCAATTAAACAGCAAATCTGTTGCACTTTTTCCCATAATTCCTATTGTGATATGCATCACTCTATCCCAGCTGCATGTCACAAGGCTTTCTCCTATATACAGGGTTATGAGGAGGCTGGAACCTATCCCAGGAGACGTAGGGCATGAGGCAGGGACTACGGGCACTTTGGGATCGCTAATTAGCCTAATCTGAATGTCATTGGACTGTGGGAGGAAACCCACCAAACACAGGGAGAACATGCTAATTCCATGCACACAGACCTGAGTGCTAACCGCTAAGCCACCGTGCGCCGTAAAATCTATTAATATTAAGAAAATATATTTTAATATCGTACCTGTCACGCAAGTGTGATATTCGGATGTACCCATCCTGTGCAGGTGTTGTTACACGTGGTCTTCCACTGCGAGGATGATCAGCTGTCCTTCCTGTCTCCCTGTAGCTGTCTTAGGCGTTTCACAGTGCGGACATGGCAATTTATTGCTTAAATTATTATTGTTTAAAAAAACCAAAACAAATGTTGGTATTGTTTTATATCTAATTATAAGCAAAACTAATTAAAGAAGTGTTTAGCTTTTATCCGATTAATCGATTAATCAGGAAAAAATAACCACCCAACTAATCGATTATCAAAATAATATATATATATATAGCCCTAATATATATATATATATATATATATATATATATATATATATATATATATATATATATAAGATAAGATCCATTGGTATATGGTCATTTACAATACTCTCCTCGGCTTATACCCTCCTTACCTACAAGAACTGTTACACTTCTTTTCTTCTGGGTATAACACCCGTTCTGCTAACCTGATTCAGCTGACAGTTCCTAAGGCTTCTTCTGCATTTGGCCTGTCATCTTTTCAGAACGCTGTTGCTAGAGATTGGAATGATCTGCAAAAAACGTTAAAATTGGACAATCTCATTCCTAAGTCTGTTTTTCATTCACGGATTTCAGCCCACTTCAAAGACGTCTGTAGCTGTTATTTTGACTAGCTGCTCTTATTTATTGCTGCTCCACTCTTCACATGTCTATATGTGTATGTATGTATTTGTGTATATGTATGTATATGCATATGCTTGTACATATGTGTGTATATATATGTGCATGTGTGCCTATGTATCTGTGTGTGTGTATATATATGTATTTAAATTATTATTATTTTTTCATAATTTCATTTATATTTTTTAAAATGTTTTATTTTTTTATCAGTTCCCCTACGTCCCCCAAAAGGCTCAGCCTTTGCCAGGCCACAGTTGTAAATAAGAAACCTGTTCTTAATCTGTCTTGCCTGGTTAAATAAAGGTAAAAAAAAAAAAAAAAAAAAAAAAAAAAAAAAATATATATATATATATATATATATATATATATATATACAGTGGCTTGCAAAAGTATTTTCTACATTTTATGGGCAAGGATTTCAGTCTCTAGAAGTGCAAAGCTGGTAGAGACGTACCCTAAAAGACTGGGAGCTGTAATTACCCACTTTTCAGTTATTTATTTGTAAAAAAAATTTGGAATCATGTATGATTTTCGTTCCACTTCTCACATGTACACCACTTTGTATTGGTCATTCATGTGGAATTCCAATAAAATTGATTCATGTTTGTGGTTGTAATGTGACAAAATGTGGAAAGGTTCAAGGGGGCCGAATACTTTTGCAAGCCACTATATATATATATTACATAATGTTTACACATATAAAATTTTTTAAACAATGAATTCCTAACTTTGACATTTGGCACATGTTCAATCAATCTGTAATAGTTTAGTATTAAAAAGTAAAGTTAGTAAATATAGTATAGTAAATAAAGTTAGTAAATAAAAATTTTTTTAGCTTCTCTTGCTTTATCTAGAGTTAAATATTTAAAATTTGAGAATTTACAAATATAGTCATAAAGGAAACTCTGCTATGTAAAATAACATATGTTACAGCATATGTTAAATTGTATTTATTTTAAGTATTATTGTCATCCTGGTCCTGGGTTGAATCCAGATTATTATTAGTGCAGGATTTCATATGTTCTCACCATCTGCTGTACATTGGGTTTCCTCTGGTTTCCTCAGACTGTCCAGAAATATACCACTAAACAAAGTAGATATATATGAACTTGCCCCTTGCTGTCAATGTGCAAAATGTTTGTGAATTGTGTCCTGCAATGGACTGGTATCCCATCCAGGGTGGATTTCGAGCTTTAGCTACACCAAAATCCGGACTAAGATGAAAGATGACTGAATGAATAGATATGATTATTATGACTTTTTTCTCTGAAACTTCTGATAGCCAAATGAAACCTGATACAGAGATTCTAAGTTTGACATATTTGTCTGAGATTTTAGATTTTTAGGGCCCTTTTAAATTAGATTTAAATGAGACAATAATTATGAAAAGTTGTGTAAGAGTGGCTGTCCATTTGAAATTCTAGTTACCTTCTTGTTGACAATATTTCCCCCCAAAAAGACAAAACCATGATTTTATTGATAACATTAGAACAAACACCCCGCTCCCCATTTTGTTCAGTTTCAGGACTTGATGCCATGATGTCATAGTCAAATTGATTAGTCAGCAGAAGTAAATTTTAACAACATGCAGTTATGGGCCACCAATTTTCAGGTGACCCCTGATGTGTGTGGGACCCTAAGCAGCCTCTAGGTTTGTTAATTAGAGCTTTATATAAACTTAATAAACTGTCTTGCACATTTATAGTTCTCTGGTGTTTAAATGGATGTGATACCAAAGTTACAACCAGTTTGATACCTGCAATGAAGTACTCCAATGCAATGTTTGAGTAACTCAAATCTAAAAAAAAAAAAATAATAAATACCTAATAACTTATACAATTTTCCCCACCTTTTGGTGAATTTACATTCTCAGTTAGTACAGGCTATGTAAAGAATGTACTTAGAAAATATCTGGAGAATTAACAGCAATATTGCTTTCTTTTTTTAGAGAATGGCTTACAGACAAAAGTTCCAGAGGCTGTGACTACACATATTGTGAAGGGGAGCATGTGAGTTTAAGTGAGCTGAAAAGTGACTTCCCTCCCAACGGCTACCTGAGGAATGAAAACATTCCCGATTACCCAGAATATGTCTTCAGTGGGTCAGAAGTCTGCCATGTAACTGACAAGAGTGGTCTGAAGGGAATCTTCAGAGATGGAGGATTCAGAGCAAATGGTAGCTTTCTGTGGTGGAGCCTTTCAGTGCCTGATGATCAGCTCCCTGCGGAAGCCACATCACCTGCATTCCAGGATGAATCCCGTTATGGCAACTTCCGCTTCACTTTACCTCTAAGAAAGCTCCTGAATCTATACAGCAAGCAATGTTGCTACAGTACTGGATCGTCCCTACGTGTATTAGACACCCAGGTCTATAAGCAAGAGATTCTTTATTCAGTTTTGGTGCATCCACAAAACATGAATCATTACAGCAAATACCCTTCCCTACCCTTTGATGATAAATCAGTGTGTGGGTACAGACAAGGGAGCTGGTTCTGGCGCTGCCAGTCTCCTTCCGATGAATATTACCCATATAATAACAGAAGGCCAGAATATTTTGTATGGGATCACGTAGGTGTGGCCTTCCACATGGAGCCAGATCAGGTACTGTATGTAGATCGTGATCAGCTAGCTGACAGCTTGAGTGCGTGTGAGGTCGCTCCAAAGAATCTTTTAAGAGAGCCAAAAATGTCTTTCCCTGAGGCTGAGAATATAGTAAAGCATTACAAAAATGGGTATTAGTGATCAGAGGTAGTTGGTTTTGTTTTTATATTTTCATAAAAGTCTTGTAATTTTAACCAATTCACCCAGACCACTAGAGGATTGTTATATTTTACAATCTGACTGGTCAACCTTTAATGATTTTACTTTTAAATAAAAGCAACTGTGAAAGTTGTGTAGGCTGCAGTTACAAAGACAATGTATTAATAACTCTTTTTTATTTTAATTATATAAATTTTTTTTATAATACTGATAATTTTTCATGTGATGGAACGTTCTGCAGGATGTTCATTGAACATTTATAGATGGAGTCTTATGGATTGGCACCCTGTCCAGGGTGTACCCTGCCTTGTGCCCGAAGCCTCCTGGGATAGGCTCCAGGCCCCCCGCGACCCTGATCATAGGATAAAGCGGTATAGAAGATGAATGAAAGATGGAGTCTTCAGGGTCAGATCTGTTTTAATGTTATGATGGTTTATACGTTTACTTCCTTAGACAATATTCAATTCAGTTTTATTTGTATAGTACTTTTAACAATTGACATTCTCACAAAGTAGCTTTACACAATCAAAATAATTATTTAAGTATGTATGAGACAATAAGAAAGAGGACAGTTTGATCTCTTAATAATGTCCACTGTATGGTTGCTCTGTTCTATTGCTGTGTTTGTTTTTGTCCAAATTGACCAAAAAAAAAAAGCAATAAAAGTAATATGAGTAATCTTTCATTTTCATCTCTGTTCTGTACAATTCAGTTCATATGGTGGTGCTTAAATGCATATTGGAAGACATTATAAGTGATGCCCGGGGGTGTAAAATACTTGAGTAATTGTACTTTATTACTATTCTTAAGAATGATCATCATTTACTAAGCATTATTCAAATTATTCTTTACCTTCATTTACAATTTTATAAGAAAAATAAATTTTTTATTCCACTCTCATTCAGTGATTGTACGCTGCATATCTATGGAAAGGCATCCATGCATTTTATTTATATTTTAAGCATTCAATCATTTGCATCAGTCTAGAATAATTACCATGGATCAAGGGTGCATGACTGCAATGATGGATACAGCTCAGATGCAGATGGCAATCAGGTGAAAGAAACTGTTGTCCTGTGCCCTAAATGCTGAGTAAGCTGTGGTAAGTGTTTGGACCACTTCACATCATGTGGCACCAGGTGGTAATTTCATCAACACCACACAGATGAAGTCAGGTTTCTGTCAAGCCATACCAGGAGCTAAAAATCAGTAGGACTGCCAAAGTCAGTGGACTCGACCTGAATGACTGGGAGTGTGGAAAGAATGGCATTCTTGATCAAAAGTCTAAATCTTATAATCTCCTATGCAGTCGTTACCACTCTTTTTATTTTTTTATTTTTTTTAGGTTCATTAGAATTCTTCTATAACCAGCTCATCCACTCCTATATGAAATTCTGCATATACAGTTGAAGGAGACGATTCATGTTGTTTCAGGTGCAATTTGTATTAACCAATCTTTCACTTAAATGTTTAAAAATCACAGATAATCACAGATCAAATTAAAATCAAGGACAACTAAGAAAAGGAAAAAAGTGGATAGCCTAAGCAAATAAATAGTTAAAATAAAATATTTCAATCTAAATTACAATTTCATTTCTTAAAAAAAAAAACTAAGAAATATCTATCTATCTATCTATCTATCTATCTATCTATCTATCTATCTGTCTGTCTGTCTGTCTGTCTGTTTTTTCAAAAGCAATTTGAATGAAAAAGAAGGAAGATGAGTATTTGTCAGCAAGTTGCCTTTGTCTTTGGCTTGGTGAGTTGGTCTTCCACTGTGCGGTTTGTCTTCAATGCTGGTTTCCTCTTCTTCAAAATTCTTGTGCATGTGCATTCTGTAGCGCAGTGTCAACAACTGACAAAAGGGATTTTCAAAGAGGATTTGTGAGTTAAGTTGAAAGATGGGCTAAATGCATGGCTTGTGATGATGACTCTGTTGAGTAGTACCTTTACATAGAGCAAGACAATTTGAACAACCTATATCAGTTAATAAAAGGTTATGACCACTTTTGCAATACTTTCAATACAGCCCTTGAAAAATTATACACACTTGACACTTACCTTATATTGATCTCTGTGACACAATAATTTTCAATAATATACGTCCATACAAAAATATATATTTTTTAACTTGTGTGTGGGATGTAAATAGAGGTATAATGTGAGACAATGAAGATGGTTAAACGAAGCGCTCACTCCTGGACGTGAGCCACTAGGAAACACCAATCATCATCTGTTCTAAATAAAAACGAAGTTCAAGTCCTGTAGTAATCAAAATTTGCAAATGACTGAAAATCCCCCCAAAAAAAACTAAGTATAAAGGATGGCCTTAAGCAATAAGAGTTGGGGGAGAGGCAATGAGGAAACAATAATTCAGGATTATTTATGTAGCCTTTTCAATCAATGATCATTGTTGCAAAGCAGCTTTACAGAATAACAAAATATGGAAATGAGTGTGAGTTATGTATGAATGATAATTTTCTGATTGTCCCTAATGAGCCAAGGGTGACAGTGGCAAGGAAAACTCCCTGAGATGGCAGTAGGAAGAAACATTGAGAGGAACCAAACTCAACAGGGAACCCTTTCTGATTTGGGTGATATCAGAGAGCAGGGATTGATCTGCAGTTATACTGTGTGCGAGGAGGCTGGAGGTTCAGTATAACAGGAGAGGTTTATGGCGTTCAAAATCCTTCTATGTTTGTTTTACACAGTAGACATGTTTATACAGTATATACCTGTTTTAGCAGAAAGGGGTTAGAGAATAACAATGCATGAGGCAGTAATGAATCACAAGCTGGAGGAAGTACATTCAGCATAAGAGATTTATCCTTTTATCATGTGAAGAGAAAAACAGATCATTTTAATAAGAATAGTACAGTATGTAGTGACCTGCGAGTGTATTTACAGATCATGGCTGTAATATAAGAACACAACTTTTTTGCGCAGGCTTTAGACGATTTCCTTATCTCATGCACATACTGATTTTGTGTGTAGGTGTTTTTGTGTGTGCGTGTGCGTGTTGAGGCTCGGGGCCGGGGAGGAAGCTGAGCTGCAGCATTTGCTTCTTGAACCCTTTTATAGCATTTGCTTCTTGAGGATAGAAAACAAGTGACAATGGCTAACCACAGGTAAGGCAAACATGTTTGTAATAATATAAATTCTTTTATAATTAAAATAATTGTAGCCTAATTATAGAAATCTATAGAATGCTCATTTTACATAACAAAGTTCTGTGTGTTTGGAAGGTAGGAAAATGTGTTGATGTTAATTTTACAGTCCTGACATTATTTATATGTAATGTTTCTTTAATTGTTTTGTTAGTTTATTCTTTACTCATTTTCAGCATCAGATGCATCAGCTTCTCATAAAGCCTTCATATATTAACTCTGCATGAGTTTGGAGTGTGTCAGACTGCTTAGCTTTTGTTCTACTGTCATGTCAGAAAATGAAATATTTTGATTGTGGTTTCAGAATCGACAGGATTAAAAAAAAAAACAATACATACTTTTTTATCATCATAATTAGCAGATACAACATTTTAATGCGGTATAGATGATGAGGAATTGAGTAAGTGCTTTTTTTTCCTTATAACCAAAAAATTTAAAACATAGATAGTAAATCTGAAAATAAACTTAAACATATCGGAGGCGGAGCAACCCGAAAGCGCCCGAGACAGAACTAGAATGAATCAGTTTATTTTCTAGATTCATTGAGTGAATCAGAGTGGATCAGTTCACATAATCGAGCCACTGGGTAACTCAGAGTGATTAATTTTTAATGCTATACTTATCAAATGAATAAGAATGCAGTATTTAAAATCATAGATTTACTGAGTATAACAAAGTAGAGCAGATTCCACAAAAAGTTTTATAAAACATCAGCACTGTTATTCCTGTACAAATATTCAGTTTAGCTTTTCTCCATCCATCTAGGAACCTCTGTAGTCCAACTAGGGACCGTGGAGGCCAGTAGTAACTATTATATTTATCCTATTGTATTTGTCCAGATGTTTACTAGTTTAGTTTACAAGTAGTTCTAAAGTTTCATTAAATTCTGTCAATCAAATTTTTTTTTGCATAATCTGGCACATGATTGCTTATAACTTTGTTTCTACTTAACAATTTGGTTTCAATTATGGAACTTTAAACATTTAAGTAGTGCAAATTTTTATTAAATTCTGTCTAGCCAGTTTTGTGTGATGCTGTAATGAAATCTGGCTGGACAGACATACATACAGACAGGCAGACATACAGTACAGACAGACCATTTTCTGAGCCTCTTTTTCGGGTCCTCCAATGTAGGAAACGTCAAGATATCATTACAAGAAAGAGTTCTGACCAATGTACAGACAAAATCTTATTTTATTTATTTAAATTTCCATTACTGTCATCCTGGTCCTGGATTCAATCCTTAACTAGGGTCATTAATTATGCAGAATTTCACATTCTCACAGTCTGCACTGACTTGACTCTGGGTTTCCTCCCACTGTCCAAAAATATAATGCTAGACAAACCAGCTATATGTAAAATTTACTCTAACTATAATTTAAGATTTGTGGTATGTTTTTTAATTATTATTATTTTTTTTAGATTTTTTATCTTGTTTTTAGGGACTTTCAAACAGGATTTTAGCAATTATAAAAAGAGAAGTGTAAAATGTGTAAACTATATGTTGATACCTATTACTGTTATTTTTGCTGAGTGACTATCCCTTTGAAATTCTAGTTACTTACATAATTATCAACCATCTCATTAAACAAAAAAACAGCTTGTTGACAGTATATGGTTTTCCCCTAATAGGAAAACAAATGCCATAATGTTATTAATAATGATCTTTTCCATTGACTGTTTTAACTATCCCATGCCACTCTTTCTTTTTCTCTATCTTTGTTTCCTTCTGATTTCACACATGGTGATACTACCTATAGTTTGCTGGATGGATATTTGTAAACCTTCCCGCTTTATTTCCCTGGATTTCTATATAACATGTGAATGGCTGATTGTCTTTGATGCAATAGTGAATGTATGTGATACTGTATGTATGAACTCAGATCTTGGGCTTTGGTAGCTACCTTTTTGTCTCTGCTGGTCGACAAGCAATCGGCAAGCAGCACAGACAGATAGAGGTTTACGCAACAATTTTAAACCCACACATTTTTTCATGTTTATTTTTTCCCTTCTTCAAATGGTTCAACTTACACTAGAAATGGGCAGCCAGAGCTTGGAACTACTTCATTTCCCACCTCCTTGCACTCAAGCACACATAGTGAGAAAAGCTTGGCAGCCTCCATGTACTGTATATATGTGATCCATCTATCCATTATTTTGTGTAGTGTTATTGGGGCCTGAAGCCTATCCCAGGAAACTTAGGGCACAAGGTAGGGTACAACCATTGCCAGCCCACTGCAGGGCACAACAAGACACAGACACACATTGATGGAATTAGAATTAGCATACACCACATGTCTTTGGGAGGACCTGAAGTAAATAGAGAAAACCCGCCAACATGTGTATGACACAAGCTACATTGATTGCATTCTCTTAGTTTCATGTTAGAGTTTGGATGTTATGAGCTATACACTACTGAAGAAAATAACTATCAACAGGTTTACTGAAAATTCTTCATCCTAGCATGTAATATGTATTATGAGTACTTGCACACCCAACCAGTCAAACTCCAGAACTGTTTTAAACTTTATTAACAATATGTGGTTATATGCCAACATTTTTCTGGAGCCCACTGATGGGTGCAGGACCTTAAGCTGCCTCTTGGTTTATTAGTTTTAGGTTCAATTAAACTTAATAAACTGTCCTATCATGCTTTTTTCTTTTTTATAAAATGGCTTCTAGGCGAAAGTTCCAGAGGCTGTAACTACACATATTGTGAAGGGAAGCATGTGAGTTTAACTGAGCTGAAAAATGACTTCCCTGACCACAGTTACCTGAAGAAGAAAAACATTCCCAAATACCCTGAATATGTCTTCCGTGTGTCTAAAGTCTGCCATGTAACTGAGAAGAGTGGTCTTGAGGGAATATTCAGAGATGAAGGATTCCGAGGGAAGGATGGCCTCCTGTGGTGGGGGCTTTCAGTGACTGGTGGAGATATTGCTAAAACTGAGATAAAAAAATCCAGATGCCTTTCCCTAGGAAAAACTCTTCACCAGCATTCCAGAAGAAATCCCTTTATGGCAACTTCCGCTTCACTTTTCCTCTTAGAGAGCTTCTAAATCTATACAGGATGCAGTGCTGCAACAGTACACCTCCAGTTCTACGTGTACTAGGCACCCGGGTCCACAAGCAAGAGATTGTTTATTCTGTTTTGGTGCATCCAAAACAAATGACGGCAGACTATAGAAATTACCCTCGTCTACCCTTTGATGATAAATTGGTGTGTGGGTACAAAAAGGGGAGAATGTTCTGGCGCTGCCAGTCTCCTTTAGATAAATATTATAAATGCTATGACAGATCACCAAAAAGGCCAGAATATTTTGTATGGGATAATGTATGCATGGCCTTCCACATGAACCCATATGATATACTGTACTGCATGAAGATCGTGATCGCCTAATAGAAAGCTTGAGTGTGTGTAAGGTCGCTTCAAAAAAACTTTTGAGAGAACCAAAAATGTCTGTCCGTGAGGCTAAGAAAATAGTACAGTTACTATGATTCCTATTATTTATTAGAGGTGGTTGGTTTTGCTTTTACTGTATACTTTTACAGATGTTTTGTAATTCTTACCAGTTCAACCAGACCAATGTAACATACAGAACAGCTTCTATTCTAAATTCTGATTGGTCAAATGATGACAAATTTCTTTAAAAACACCAGAAACTCTTTGGCAACTCTTTGTAGTTGTTTCCAAAGATTTTGTATTAATAAATTCTTAATTTTTTTTTAGCATGTAATTGTAGATGTGGTAAAACATTGCTTTAACATTTATGGAATCTTCAGAGTCTTCAGTATCAGCATTAACGTAATGATATGATATTTTATACTTTTTGAAATTTTTGACAAAGACGATATGAAAGAGGACCATTTAATATAATAATGTCAACTAGATGGTTGTAAAACACCATAAAGCCTGAGGCTGAAGCTCCGCCTGTAAAAGCTTCATAAATGTTTCCATATATTCATAACAAATATATCAGCTATTTCATTATATTTTATAATTTTTTTTCAGTGCTCTTTTATTGTTACCATGGTAAATTTCGCAGCTTTATAAATACATTGATTGTGTTCTGTTGCCTTGCTTGTTTTTTTGTCCTTTATGAATGGTAAGCAATATTATTAACTAACAATCAGTAGGACTGCTCAAGCCAGTGACTCCTTCAGCAGACTCTGCCTGAAGCACTGCGAGTGCTGAATAAGCGGGACTCTCAAAGTATAAAGATCTACTACTGTATACTATGAGGGAATTTGAAGCATTTTCAGCAAAAGGGCCACTTTTTCCACAAAATACTCCTGAGATACTGTATGTCCGTATCCTGCAGAAGGTCCATGCCTGCAAGAGCACAATTATAGCAGAAGACCTGAAAGACTTGAGGGACACTGTCACTTCAGCATTGATACTGCTTTAAACCGGTGTGGTAAGATCACCAATGGAGCCAATTGATAGAAGTCAGAAGTATCACAGCAGCATGACAGAAATGAGCCATGTCAAAGGAATGGCCTTTAGACACCATGGGCGCTGTTACTGCTGTATGAAATGTTGATATTTATATAAATAATTAATGCATAAAAGAGGTAAACTGCATATGAACAATTATATTCATACATCAATTGCAGGTGTTTTTACAAAAGAAATGTACTGTATAAATGACAATTTTGTTAGAAACAAAAATCTTACTATAGCTTCTGATTTGTGTAAAGTTGCATAAAAGGAGATGTATTAATATGAACCTAAATTCATTGGCTTCAAATCATATAATTGTCATGAATTATGCCAGTTTTCAGTACAAATAAATTCATAAATTCACCTTCAACTGACAATTTGAGTAATGTGATACTGACACAAAGTGATAGGCGAATACTTTCAAGATGACTAAAAGGGCTTACTGGATACTTCTGAAACAACAATGTTAAAAATGCCAATGCTTGTTTTGGTTTCAATACCATTTTATTGGAAGGCTATGAGCAAATTCTTGTATAAAATGTTTTATTTCTTTCAACTTCAGTTGTGTTTTGTTTTTTTCAACCAAGATAAACAATGGACAAAGAAGAAACTATTATTATTAACGGAAATATAGACAGTATATATACTGTGTCCATGTACCTAGGCACATTAGGGGATGGATACCCCTAACCAGGCCCCTCACTCTTGGAGAGGTATTCATCGTTTCTCTGACAGGTTCTGTTGGCTGCTTGACGCCCAAACTAGCAGCCTGGTTTCTGTGAAGAACATTCCAGTTGACTGGAAAGTGTGATATTAGTAAGGTAAGGATTTGAGAGACTTTTCAATGGTTAAATTGTAACAGCTAGCTCTTGTCAGATTTATGCAGTCTGCAGTGGACAGGCTCAGAATTGTCCTACTTATTCAACATGAGAGGAGCACATTTTCATTAGTTGGCTGTTACTGTAAGTTATATTTTTGCAGTAGGTGTCTTAATGAGCCTAACTAATATACTAATACAATACTATTCTACTAATGCAATACTAATACAATACAATACTAATTTTGAAACCAAAGTTTCTTTTCTGTCCGTTTATATTCTCAATTGAAGTCTGCGTGGTGAACATAAACATACATTTCTGTTTAGTTTCAAGTTTCAAGTTTTATTTTCATATGCACAGTAAAGAAATATGTTCCTCACATATGATGAAATTCGTTCTTTGTTGTCCCCAATGAATGCCATGAAAAATAAATATAGGTATAGAAATGTATCTATAAAAAATATATATATTAAACACAGTTTTAAAACAGAATATGAAAATATATACAATGGAACCTCGGATTGCGAGTAACCCAGTTTGCGAGCATTCTGCAAGATTAATAAATTTGTCTTGATAAACGAGCGAGTTTTGATATACTTGAGTACAAAGTATCATCAAGTGCAGTATCATGTGGCACGCATGCGCTTCTTGTTTTGATGCAGAGAGTCACATGATCACAACTGAGCCAATGGTTCTTCTTCTCACACGGCGCGAAATTGTGGGTAATCGTCTCCCATGCTCGGTCAATTGCATGTTCTCTTGCATGCTCTTGGTGACTCAGATGAACGATTAGCCTCAGAGAGTGATTCGTTCATTTCCTACTGGGCGCGAAGGCGCAAAGCATCGCAAAACCTCCGTAGGTTATATACGGAAACAGAAATGAGTAGTTACCTTTGAGTCTTCTAGTCTGAATCATTCATTCTTTTGTCATGCGACTCTCATAGACACTCGAACTAGAACATTCATGAGAAGAACCACTCAATTTTGTTTCCTGCGTAATGCACTGCATCTGTGAGAGTCACATGACAAAAGAACAAATTATTCAGACCAGAAGATATGAGATATCATAATGTGTCCTTAGCTGCCTTGTAATATTTTTGTTATATTTTGATTACTGGAACTATAGCCAAAATTTGTGTATGTAGGTGTGTTGGGGGTCTGTTTATTGAAAATGTAACATTTTATTTTATTTCTGATCAAAAGAACGAAATGAACTAAATGAAAAAGATTTTGATGAATGAGATTGAAAGACCGAAGTCACTAAACTGATCCAAACTTCCCATCACTAGTGTGTTTACAGCCATGATTTTTGTTTTAGCAGTTAATTAGTTTTATTTTTACTTTTATATATTTATATACTTTATATATGAAGAGCGCTGTGTAACATTGTATAGTAGGTCACTCACCAATGCGGCTGTAGGGTTCAAGCAGAGATATTACGAGCTGACACACAACTGCGGTTGTGTTAACCAACGTATAAGTTCAATAAGTTCATGACATGACAACAGTACTTGTTTAAATTACTAATAGCGTGAGATTCCTGTTTCTTGAGGTGAGTTATAAATTGTCATCATAAGTGATTAACTTTAGTGTTAACATTAACCTGTTGTCCTTTGCTCTCAATCTTTGTATTTGTCAAATACAATGCACTCTATTGCAATTGGATAAACAAAAAAGAGATTTATATACTGAATTTGGCACACAAATATACATATTTTTTAGTTGTATGTTGCATACCTACTAGTATTCTACTAGTATGAAGTATTTAGATTTTAGATGACAATGCCACCGCGACCCTGAATACAGGATAAAGTGTTATAGATGACCAGTTAGTGAGTGATGACAATGCCATGGAATTGTTCCCTCTTTCGTAGATGAAAGTTTGTTAGGAGGGTGCACAGAAATGAGGAAGCGGGTCAGCAAAAGAGATAGAGCTGTATCTTTTGAACAACAATTACAGTAGTACTGCTGGTCTGAAAGCTTTATCTGATTCATTGATTTGGTGATTACTGTACATACTCCAACTGGATCAGTGGATATTTTACTTGATAACTTATGAGTAGAAAGGCAGCAGGGAATAACCTGGAATTAATAAAATATTCAGGCTTTGGTTTAATTTGTTTCATTTTCATTTCTGCTTGGATTTCCCTTTAGGCACGTCTGGGCACGTTATATTTCACATTAAGATGACTCATTGATTTAAGACATAAAACAAAGTCAAATTTGATCCTTCTTGTTCAATGTTGTTGAAATCGTAGTGCTTTTTATTTCTATAATTGTCTTGAGCCACATATATGCTGTAACTGTGGTGTCCTGAGTCGGTCGTAGCCAGTTTAAAAGATGTTGCACTAAATAAAGGAACTAAGGTCCAGGGTTCTTTTGTTCTGGTAAGACGTAGCATGTTCCATTCTTAAAATAATTTCCACTTAGTCACAGATGGTCTTCCACTCTGTGGTTTGTCTTCAAACTTCTTCATCCATCTGTGCACATTCAGAACATTTTGTAACGTCGTGGGAGAACGATAACTGACGAAGGGGATTTTTAAAGAAGATTTGCGAGTTCAGTCCCAGATGGGATAAATTCATCACTTGTGATGAACGACCATGTTGAGTAGTAGTTTAATATAGAGGAAGAGGTACTTTACCAACAATTTGAACAACCTATGTCAGGTAATATAAAAGTTATGCCCACTTTTGCATTGCTTTCAGTACAGCACTTGTGTAATTATGCACACCTGACACTTACCTTATACAGGTCCTTCTCTAAAAATTAGCATATTGTGATAAAGTTCATTATTTTCTGTAATGTACTGATAAACATTAGATTTTCATATATTTTAGATTCATTACAAACAACTGAAGTAGTCCAAGCCTTTTATTGTTTTAATATTGATGATTGTGTCATACAGCTCATGAAAACCCAAAATCCCTATCTCAAAAAATTAGCATATCATGAAAAGGTTCTCTAAACGAGCTATTAACCTAATCATGTGAATCAACTAATTAACTCTAAACACCTGCAAAAGATTCCTGAGGCTTTTAAAAACTCCCAGCCTGGTTCATTACTCAAAACCGCAATCATGGGTAAGACTGCCGACCTGACTGCTGTCCAGAAGGCCATCATTGACACCCTCAAGCAAGAGGGTAAGACACAGAAAGACATTTCTGAACGAATAGGCTGTTCCCAGAGTGCTGTATCAAGGCACCTCAGTGGGAAGTCTGTGGGAAGGAAAAAGTGTGGCAGAAAACGATGCACAACGAGAAGAGGTGACCGTGCTCTGAGGAAGATTGTGGAGAAGGACCGATTCCAGACCTTGGGGGACCTGCGGAAGCAGTGGACTGAGTCTGGAGTAGAAACATCCAGAGCCACTGTGTACAGGCGTGTGCAGGAAATGGGCTACAGGTTGCAAATTTTGCATGTCATTCGGAAATCAAGGTGCCAAGGAGTCTGGAGGAAGACTGGGGAGAGGGAAATGCCAAAATGCCTGAAGTCCAGTGTCAAGTACCCACAGTCAGTGATGGTCTGGGGTGCCATGTCAGCTGCTGGTGTTGGTCCACTGTGTTTTATCAAGGGCAGGGTCAATGCAGCTAGCTATCAGGAGATTTTGGAGCACTTCATGCTTCCATCTGCTGAAAAGCTTTATGGAGATGAAGATTTCATTTTTCAGCATGACCTGGCACCTGCTCACAGTGCCAAAACCACTGGTAAATGGTTTACTGACCATGGTATTACTGTGCTCAATTGGCCTGCCAACTCTCCTGACCTGAACCCCATAGAGAATCTGTGGGATATTGTGAAGAGAAAGTTGAGAGACACAAGACACAAGAGTCTGCAAAAGGATTCCCGACCAAGCATTGAGTACATAACTGAACATAATTATTTGAAGGTTGACTTTTTTTGTATTCAAAACTGTAGGGAATATTTGATTTTTAGTATGTTTCATGATATTCTGTGTGCGTGAGAACAGAATGTTACTTCTTTCTCTTACCCGACACAAGCTGCACTTTCAATAAACACATCCTATAGTAGTTTATGTTAAAGGTCGTAAAACTGTTAAACGCTCGTAAATGCAGAGCTACTCCCAAATTTTATGTTCTTCTTTTCCTTATCTTTTCTAAACATTCCTGACCAAATGTAAACACTTCTGCACCCTCTTCTTTTGGTTCTTTGTGTGTGTGTGCTATATATACTGCTCTCTCCCACAATAAACTTGGAACGTTTCACTGATCACGGACTTGTGTATTATTGAGGGGTTCCCTGGATCCAGGCGGGAAGCAAAATACAGGCTGAGCACTGACTAGACGGGGTCTAGCAAAAACAAGAAATCCTTACAAAAACACTTTTCTTTTATTGGTCGGATGAAATATGCTAATTTTTTGGGTTTTCATGAGCTATATGCCACAATCATCAATATTAAAACAATAAAAGGCTTGAACTACTTCAGTTGTGTGTAATGAATCTAAAATATATGAAAGTCTAATGTTTATCAGTACATTACAGAAAATAATTAACTTTATCACAATATGCAAATTTTTTGAGAAGGACCTGTATTAATCTCTGTTACACACTCAATTTCAATACTTTTTTTTTTTTTTTACTTTTTTACCTACAGTACATGTGTGGGATGTAAATAATGTTATAATGTAAGACAATGAAGATGGTTAAATAATGAACTCACTCCTGGATATGAGCCAGTAATAACCAGGACAAAAATTATGTAAATAAAAGATGAAGTCAGAAACCACATACAGAAACCAGAATTTGCCAGTATTACGATATTGGATTTATTTTAAATGAAATCTATTGGTTGCTGCCCTGCCTGTCTTTTTTTGGTCCCACCTCCTGCCTGATGGTTGGGTATCTAAGAGACCCAGAGGCCTACTTAAGGCCTTCAGACAACAGTGCTAGAGACCGTGTTTTACTTTTTTACATTTTCTTATACATTTTCCAGCAATAACAGAACCCCTGTTGAGAATAATTAATTCCTAACTCAGCATTGGTTATGTTCCAAAATCGTTATTAAACCGATAATTAAGATACCTGACCGTGACCCCTGTCAGCTGTCCAATTACAGGCCAATATCAAACCTGCCCTTCATCTCTAAGATTCTGGAAACAATAGTAGTGGAGCAGCTATGCTCATATCTACATATAAATAGCATACATGAACTGTATCAGTCAGGATTTAGGCTTCATCACAGCATAGAAACAGCACTCGTTAAAATAATAAATGACCTCCGATTGGCCTCTGATCAGGGTTGTGTAACTACAGTATGCTTGTACTATTTGACCTCAGTGCAGCTTTTGACACCATTGATCATAGTATTCTTCTTAACAGATTAGAAAATGTAGTAGGAATTAAGGGTACAGCCTTTTATTTGACCGATCGTTATCAGTATGTAGACTTAAAAGGTGATTATTCTGCATGTTCTCTAGTGGAGTTTGGTGTTCCACAGGGTTCAGTTTTAGGCCCACTGCTTTTCTCCCTTTACATGCTTCCTCTTGGCAACATAAACCGTAAGCATAGTATTAGTTTTAATTGTTATACTGATGACACACATATGTCTCAGCAAAACCAGATGAGAAAAACCAGCTTACTAAAGTTGAGCAATGTGTGCAGGACATAAGAGATTGGATGCTAATTAACTTCCTTCTGGTTAATCCTGATAAGACAGAAGTTCTAGTCATAGGACCGCATACAGCTAGAAGTAAGATTTTAGATCACACTGTAACTTTAGATGGCCTTTCTGTTCCATCAAGTGCAACAATAAAAGACCTCGGCGTGATTACAGATTCCAGCCTTTCATTTGTAGCTCATGTAGATAATATTACCAGGATAGCATTCTTTCACCTCAGAAATATTGCCAAGATAAGAACTACATTGTTGCTAAACGATGCAGAAAAACTAGTTCATGCTTTTATCACCTCTAGGTTCGACTATTGTAATCCCTTACTGTCTGGTTGTTCTAGGTGCATAAACAAGCTTCAGCTAGTCCAGAATACAGCAGCGAGAGTCCTCACTAGAACCAGAAGATGCGAGCACATCACACCTATCTTATCTTCACTTCATTGGCTCCCTGTGAAATTTCGCATCGATTTTAAAATACTACTCTTGACATATAAAGCATTAAATGGTTTCGCGCCGCAGTATCTGAGTGAACTGCTAGTGTCTTACGATCTGCCACAACTACTTCGATCAAAGGATGCAGGCTGCTTGTCAGGACTCAGACACAGTCTCAGTGTTTAAGTCCAGGCTAAAAACCTATTTACTTAATCAAGCATTTTTATAAATAGATTTTTCTTGGGTAAAGGAACAGATCTGGGGGACTCAAGGACAGTATTAGGCGAACTGGTATGTTTAGATGCTGTCTTCCCCACTCTCATTGATCACTCAGGTGATTGTTTGCTTTACATCTCAGGGAGCCCTAATCTCTGTTTCCTTCTGGCTCTCCCTTTTAGTTATGCTGTTATAGTTAGTCCTGCTGGAGTCTCTGCTTGCACTCTACACTAAATATACATTCACCTTATACATTATGTGACTGCGACCATACTGTGACCATACTGCAACCTAACTGTTATCTCTCCTCTTCTGCTCTCCCCTCTCCTGTACTCTTTCCCCCCTCTCCCTCTTTCCCTCTCTCTGTCGAGCTACACATGTCGTTCCTGAGCTGCCAGTGATCCAGACTCCCTTTGCCCTCCGGACCTGTCTGACCCATCCTGGTGCCCCGCTTCTGGTTGGAGATCTTGTCACATGGATGCCCCTTGTGTGTCTTCGGGATGTGTCTGGTGTCTGGGGATGGTTTCATGCTACCATGAAGACAGTTCTGGCCCCGACTGGTGTTGACAGCTGTTTCTCTGAGGACTTGACTTGGCTGCAGTTGCTCGATAGTTCAGGATTGGAATTTCCGACAAGTCTACCTGACTCTCCAATAACTACCTGGACTCTGACTATTTTGATTCATGCACATTCATGAATTCCTTAAATAAATCTTTTGATTGTGTAAAGCTGCTTTGTGACAATGACAATTGTAAAAGGAGCTATACAAATAAAATTTTATTTAATACTGTTTATCCCAAAATTGTTTCTAAATGTTATTTTGTGTATGACCCCTTGCTACGTTCCTGACTACACTTAGACTTTCCCATTTTGATGATTGCTTGATTTTTGTTCGCCTATTACGTGTATGACCTTTTTGCTTGCTTTGACCAGAGGTGTCAAGTAACGAAGTACAAATACTTCGTTACCTTACTTAAGTAGAAATTTTGGGTATCTATACTTTACTGGAGTAATTATTTTTCAGCCGACTTTTTACTTCTACTCCTTACATTTGTAAGCAATTATCTGTACTTTCTACTCCTTACATTTTAAAAATAGCCTCATTACTCTATTTTTATGATCAGAACGCGCAACCCCCCCAACAACCCCCCCCCCCTTTTTTTTTGCCTTTTCTGTCAAAATACGACTCCTTTCCTGAATTATTGCCCTGCACAGGACATGTATAGCCTTCTTTACAATGGTAAATGTAGCACTACAACAGTGACCCCTAGTACTAGCTGGAAAGCCATAATTATAAACAGAATACATGTTACATTAGTTTTTTACAAATCGTTTGACTATTTGTTAGCATGAATGCAAGATTTGCATTTTGTTATTAACGTTACATTATCCTACTACTAACCTGTGGCAAGGCTGCTGACGTCATCATAATCGGTGACTCCTTTTTGCTACAGTTGGTGTGACTGGGACTGAGGGTCGTCCACACTGATAGCACCAGCTGTTGTCCACAAGAAAACACGGTGCCTCCGTCTGCTTTTAACTTTATTCCGTCTGCCCTCGAATGTTTCAGTAGATTTGACGTGTTTCCGCCTTTACACGCAACTGCTGTAAAACATTCGCTGCACGTCGCGGTCTCGGAATCCTTTCTTGTGAAATACAGCCACACTTTCGACCGTTTAGTTTTGGGCATTTTAACGAGAGTTGTTTACTTTAGCATGCTAAGCTATCGGTAGACCGCCTGCTGCCGTCAGAGCGAGTGTAACGTTAGTTACTGCATTCACGCGCATGTCGGATGGTCTCTCATTTCCGGATGATTTGTGCTTTTAATTTTTTTTATTTAATCTAATAAACTATTAATCTACAAAAATATATGAATCTAGAGAACAAATATTTCAATCGACAGTTCAGGCATTTAAGTGGCACCGAAATGAGGCACCGAAATTCGCGTTCTGTTTCGGTCCGGTACATACCGATTCTATAGGTACCGGTGCCGTATTGGCACCGGGTTTCGGTACCCAACCCTACCGGTCGCATGATAAAAACGCGCACAACGCACAACCCCCCCCCCCCCCCAGCGCGTGATCAGAGCACGCACAACGCAGCCCCCAAACCCCCCCCCCTCCGTCGCATGATAAAAACGCGCACAACGCCCCCCCCCCTTCCTCCTCCGTTTTGTTGGTTTGGATTGTAAATACTTTTGTATATATTTGTATTTAATTCTTTATTTAGTGGCTTAGTAAGAGTCGACGCCATTTTGTATGCACTTTTTTCTTAGTTTGTGGTTAGGAAGGAAGTAAGGTAAGAATTTTGTATTTCTGTTTCTTTTTTTTTTTTTGGTGCAGGATATTTGTTTCACTTTGGTACTAGGTGGAGGGAATTTTGTTTATTGTTTTGGCCTTGTCAGCTTCTGAAGCTCAAAGTCATCTTTGGGGATTTTTGGGGACATTAACCAAACGCACTTTTGGTCTGTCTCTGCCTCTTCATTCCTGTAACGGCCCAACAGCCATGGAAATCCCACATAGACCAGTATATAAAGATCTCAGATATCTTGTTTACTGTACTCTGTATCTAGGACAGTGAAGTATATCTTTAATTATTGAATCTTTTTTATTTGTTTCTTTATTTTCTTGAAAGCTGAGCTACCAATGAGTGTAAGTGAAGAAGGAAATTTCTTTTTATAAACACTGTTAGAATTATTTTATATATAAAGGAGTTGATTCTACTCTCTTGTTCTGTTCCTCATAGATTTGATATTAACGTGTTAAATCTTTCCTGCTGCTATCTTCCTGTCTCCTCTTGCATCTGTTCTTAAAGGTGTGAACGCTCCCACGCTCACCTTCCCATACTCTCTTTATGTCTCTCTCTCTCCCCCTCTCTCTCTATCTCCCTCTGTCTCCTTCCCCCTCTCCCCCTAACTCGAGCCAATATCTTGTGATCTGTCTCTGCATGGACACCTCTATCTTCCTCTCCTTTGATTCTTCAGGATCTCACCAGGACATTTACAATGGTTCATGCTCTTTGTAGTAACATATGTCTATAGCCCAGGCGTTTGGTCAAATATATATAAACCCCATCTTTTGCTGTTAATAAACAGAGACCTTTCTGACAGACAACGTGTGTGTGTGTTTGACTGAATCTCTCCTGGCGCCAGAAAAGCTTACCGAAGCACAGCGGACAGACCGAGCAACTCGCCTCTTCTACTACAAAACTTTAGAAAAACCTTACAAACACTTTAATAATACTTTTTTATTTTTTTACTTTTGAAAGGTATCATGTAGGGTTTTTTTTTCATTGGACGAAAGCTTAGACACGTTGTAAAATCTAAAACTCTTCAAATATATGAACCAAACATACAGTACCGTAAGGTTAATATTAGGTAATTTCAAGTGAAACAGCTTTGGTACAGTTCTTCTACTCTACCTGTTTTAAAGGAAAGGGGTTAGAGAATGGGACGGTATATAAGCCACTAATGAATTTCAATATAAAATTTGGTGTAAGTATGATTTTTTGATCTCATTCAGACACTGACTATGTGTGTGTGGGTGTGTGTGTGTGGGGGTGTGTGTGTGTGTGCAGGCTACGAGACGGAAGAAAGCTTCAATATTTGCCTCTTGAACGCTGAGGAGAGAAAACAAGCAGCAATGGCTCAACACGGGTAAGAAAAAATATTATAGACGTCTCTAGGCCCTATACTAATTCTACCCCACAGCCTTCTGTGATTTAAAAAAAATATTCTTTAGGTTTACTTGATAAGGCTTAGTTTGCCAAGTTCTGTGTTATGAGTTTTAGATTTTACAACGTGTCTAAGCTTTTGTCCCATGAAAAAAAAACTCTACATGATACCTTCCTGAAGTTTAAAAAAAAATCTTGATTATTAAGGAATAAGCCATTGCTTATTATTAGGAATGATCTTGATTTCACTGTCTAAGCTTTCATCCCATGAAAAAAACCCTACATGATACCTTTCTGAAGTTTAAAAAAAATCTTGATTATTAAGGAATGAGCCATTGCTTATTATTAGGAATGTTGATTTCACCGTCCTGAGTTTCTTCTTTTATTCTTATTCTGCTTCTTATTATTATTACTGTTAATTCCAGTTTACTTTAGGTTATTTTATTTTATTATTTTAGTCTTAGTTCACTTTCAGTATCAAATGCATTAGCGCCTCCTGTAGGCTTTATATTGTAACTTTCTACTAGTTTGCGGAGTGTCAGACTGTTTGGCTTTTGGTCAAATGTCCTTCAGAAACTCAAATCAAACAACAGTTATTTTGAGTGTGGCTTCTAGGCAAGAGTTACGAAACCCTCTTCAGGTGAAGTAAACCCTGCACAGCTAAGTCACTATTTATTAAAATGCTTTAATACTGCTTTTTATTTATTTTCAGAGAATGGGTTGAAAAAAATAATTCCAGAGGATATACGTTTCAGCAATGTGATGGGAAGCATGTAAGTTTGACTGAGCTGAAAGAGAAGTTCCCAGAAAACCGCTACATGAGGAAGGAAAACATTCCCTGTTATCCTAAATATGTCTTCAATGTGAAAAAAGTCTGCCATGTAACTGAGGTGCCGGGTCTTGACGGGATCTTAAGTGACAGAGGATTCAAAGGGAAAGATGACTTCCTCTGGTGGGGCCTTTCAGTGACTGATGATGACATTGTCAATGCTGAGAAAAGAATCCATCTGCCTGTCTCTGAAAAATTTACCACTTCACCCGCATTCCTACGTGAATCCCGTTATGGCAACTTCTGCTTCAGTTTTAATCTAAACGAGCTCCTGTACCTATACAGCAACCAATTTTGCCGGAGAACATCTCCGATTCTGCGTGTATTAGGCACCCGCCTCTACAAGCAGGAGATTGCCTATTTAGTTTTGGTGCATCCACGACATATAAGTCGTTATAGGAAATACCCTCGTCTACCCATTGATGAGGAATTTCTGTGTGGATACAGTCAAAAGAAAATATCCTGGTGCTGCCAGTCTCCTTCAAATGAATATAACTGCCATGAGGAGGAGAAGGAGAAAGATGACAGATCTCAGGGAAGGCCAGAATATTTTGTATGGGATAATGTATCCGTGGCCTTCCATATGAATCCACGTTGGGTACTGCATGTAGGTCATAAACGGCTATTTGAAAGCTTGAGTGTGTGTGAGGTACCTTCAATAAACCTCTTAAAAGATCGGTTAATGTCTGTCCATGACGCTGAGAAAATAGTAAAGGATTACAAGGATAAATATAATTGGTCAGAGGTGGTTGGTCTTACTTCCATGCTTTTGGAAAAAGATTTGAAATTAATCTAAAGCCCCGTTTACACTGCAGGTCTCGATACCCAATTCTGATTAATTGCCTATATCAGATTTTTTTGACCGTCTATTTACAACTATGATCCATATTTGATTCAAATGTTTACACTTGCCATACCGTCTGAAACATCGCGTATACTTAAAGGGAAGTTCTTGCGCTACACACTAGCCAAGATGGACGAAGGCAAAATATGATTGACGCTAGTTCTGCGATATATGCAAAGTTTGTGAAACGTCACCATTGTTTGGAAACGGAGGAGGAGGGAAAAAACACCATAATTGCAGCCTGTACATATGCTTCATTCACCAAATACTGATTTCTTAATGTTATTTAGCCTAAATAAGCATTAACACAAGGCGGGGGGGCCTTTTCCTCTTTCATGTCACCTGCGATGTTATCATTCAACATGCGCTTCCACCGGAGAATAACATTACATCAATGCCAGCATTGTTAGTATTTTACACATTTATTAAGTTTTCTTGTCACAGACAGATGAAAGAGGAACACTTGATCTTCTAATAATGTCCACTAGAGGGTTATGAAACACCATACAGCCTGCTGCTGAAGCTGTTCTTTTTCTTTTTAATATGCAAAACCTCCATAAACCTTCACATATTCATATTATATGTTCACTTTCATTTGTTACTCTGTTCAATGTTTTTAACCATGGCATTTATCATGACATATTTTGCATCTTTATAAATTAATTGGTCACTGTTCCGTCACTGTTTTTTGCCCACTAACCTAAAAAATGCAATAAAAGTAATAATAAAAACCTTTGTTTTGGTCTCTATTCTTTAAAATTCTAATTTTATTTGTCACATACACAGTGAAATGTTTAATTCTTCGCATATCCCAGCTTCTTGTTAGTAGGCAGAGGTCAGAGTCAGCCATTTTACAGCACCCCTGGAGCAGTCAGAGTTAAGGGCCTTGCTTAAGTGGCAACCTGGCGGAGCTGGGGCTCGAACCGCCGATCTTCCGATCTGTAACTCAGAGGCTTAACACACTGAGCCACCACTGCCCCACACTGAGCCACCTACAACCTAATAGTTGGATAGTTGGAGTATTTGGCTCACACAATTTCCTTGTTATAGCCTTTCTAGCAGCTACACTCAGCATTCCAAAGAGAAATTTGTATTTCAAATTTTAAAATATTGTTTTTGGAAACCCAAAGAAGAGCCAACTAAAAGTAATGTTCTTTATTCTTATTCTTATTATTTATTTATTTATTATTATTATTTTTATTTATTTTTTTTTTTTTTTACAAATATTGTCACCTAATTCTGTGTAGATTTTGGGACCAGAACAAGTTATAGTGATAAGCGTTATATTTTTATTATAAAGATAATGTTTATGTAACATTTATAGTGATAAGCTACAATTCCTCCAACAACTTAAAGGGCCTGAATGATGAATCTTCTGAGTTGGAGAAATAAAAAAAATCTTTTCCAGCCAAAGTTCTCCAAGACATAAGCTTATTATCCTATATTTACATTTAGCAGACACTCTTATCCAAAGCAACTTACATTCTTATCTCATTACACTATCTGAGCAGTTTTAGGGTTAAGGGCCTTGCTCAAGGGTCCAACAGTGGCAACTTGAACCTGGGATCTTCTGAACCGTAGTCCAATACCTTAACCACTGAGCTACCCATGGCCCTATTATTTAAATCCAACCATGTCCAATTATTCTTTGATATTCTACTGTCTGCTTCTCTTACCCATTTTTATATAAGTGAATATATTATATAAGTAAATAAACATCTTATATAAGTGATTTTTTATTGTTTTTACCTTTTAATGTCCCCTATAAAATCTTGAAATTACCTTAAGCCCTGAGTTAGTCCACTGTGTGAGTGCTAATAAAAAATTTCAATAAATCATGATCAAATGTTTTTCATCCTACATTTTGATTGATACTCTTCGGATGGCATCATGTCTACCACATCTTCTGCTTATAGGTTTCCAGAATATGTCGAAAATTATTCACTCTGCCGTGACACATCTGGCAATGCAGACGGTTAAAAAAAAAAACCCCTCAAACTAAAGTTAAGAACGCAGTTCCAGGTGCAGTTTCAGCGGTGGCTCCAGCTGTACCTTTGGTTGCGGTTCCTGCTGCAGTCAAAACCGTGCTGGCTGAAGTTCCAGCTCTGGTTAGGTGTGTGCCACCTACACTTCCGATTGCAATTCCTGTTGCTGTTAAAAGTCGTACCACCTGCAGCTGTCTAAAACAGTCTAAAAGATTTACAGCTAATGCTGTAGCTCCCATTCTCTCACCTGCAGTTCCAGCAGTGGTTTCACCTGCAGCTACAGGTCTGTATTAAACGTATTTGTTTTTCTGCCCACAATTCACTATATATATATATATATATATATATATATATATATATATATATATATATATATATATATATATTATTTTTTTAATCTTTATTATGTGTTTTAATTTGCTTGAATGGTGAATTTATATAATTTGTCCACTAGATGTCGGTACAATTGATCTTGTAAATGAATCTTTGAAATAAACACTTTGGTGAAACTACTGGCAGGGAAGCCTTGAATGAGGCTTCCTCTTGCCATCACTGTCATATGAATCTACGTTCATGTGGGCTGTGATTGACAGTTAACTTACGTTCTGATCAGAAAGTAGTTCCCTGCAAAGTGGACTGCACAGGGAATACAGTCATGTTAAGTGACTTTGCTGGAAGTGGACAAGAAAATGTTCCCATTAGTCATTGCTAATCGTTTGTGCACGGAAAAAGTTGAGCTCAAAAATATCTTAATTTAACTAAATAATAATAGTAAGGAGGCGGCGCGGTGGTGTAGTGGTTAACACTGTCACCTTGCACCTCCAGGGTCTGGGTTCGATTCCCCGGCCAGGCTCGATTCCCGTCTCTGTGTGCATGGAGTTTGCATGTTCTCCCCGTGCTTGGTGGGTTTCCTCCGGGTACTCCGGTTTCCTCCCACAGTCCAAAGATATGCAGGTTAGGCTAATTGGTTAGTGTTCCTAAATTGCCCGTAGTGTGTGATTGGGTGTGTGAGTGTGTGTGTGTGCCCTGCGATGGATTGGCACCCTGTCCAGGGTGTACCCCGCCTAGTGCCCGAAGTCTCCTGGGATAGGCTCCAGGTCCCCCGCGACCCTGAACACAGGATTAAGCGGTATAGAAAATGAATGAATGAATGAATAATAGTAAGGATCAATAAACCATTACTTTTCTTTATTAACCCAGAGGGAAGGTGCAGTTCTGCAGCTGCACAGACTAAAACCATACAAAAGTACCAAGTGATGTAACCATACAGTGGTGTGAAAAACTATTTGCCCCCTTCCTGATTTCTTATTCTTTTGCATGTTTGTCACACTTAAATGTTTCTGCTCATCAAAAACCGTTAACTATTAGTCAAAGATAACATAATTGAACACAAAATGCAGTTTTTAAATGAAGGTTTACGTTATTAAGGGAGAAAAAAAACTCCAAATCTACATGGCCCTGTGTGAAAAAGTGATTGCCCCCCCTTGTTAAAAAATATCTTAACTGTGGTTTATCACACCTGAGTTCAATTTCTGTAGTCACCCCCAGGCCTGATTACTGCCACACCTGTTTCAATCAAGAAATCACTTAAATAGGAGCTACCTGACACAGAGAAGTAGACCAAAAGTACCTCAAAAGCTAGACATCATGCCAAGATCCAAAGAAATTCAGGAACAAATGAGAACAAAAGTAATTGAGATCTATCAGTCTGGTAAAGGTTATAAAGCCATTTCTAAAGCTTTGGGACTCCAGCGAACCACAGTGAGAGCCATTATCCACAAATGGCAAAAACATGGAACAGTGGTGAACCTTCCCGGGAGTGGCCGGCCGACCAAAATTACCCCAAGAGCGCAGAGACAACTCATCCGAGAGGCCACAAAAGACCCCAGGACAACATCTAAAGAACTGCAGGCCTCACTTGCCTCAATTAAGGTCAGTGTTCACGACTCCACCATAAGAAAGAGACTGGGCAAAAATGGCCTGCATGGCAGATTTCCAAGGCACAAACCACTTTTAAGCAAAAAGAACATTAAGGCTCGTCTCAATTTTGCTAAAAAACATCTCAATGATTGCCAAGACTTTTGGGAAAATAGCTTGTGGACCGACAAGACAAAAGTTGAACTTTTTGGAAGGTGCGTGTCCCGTTACATCTGGCGTAAAAGTAAGACAGCATTTCAGAAAAAGAACATCATACCAACAGTAAAATATGGTGGTGGTAGTGTGATGGTCTGGGGTTGTTTTGCTGCTTCAGGACCTGGAAGGCTTGCTGTGATAGATGGAACCATGAATTCTAAAAAATCCTGAAGGAGAATGTCCGGCCATCTGTTTGTCAACTCAAGATGAAGCGATCTTGGGTGCTGCAGCAGGACATTGACCCAAAACACACCAGCAAATCCACCTCTGAATGGCTGAAGAAAAACAAAATGAAGACTTTGGAGTGGCCTAGTCAAAGTCCTGACCTGAATCCTATTGAGATGTTGTGGCATGACCTTAAAAAGGCGGTTCATGCTAGAAAACCCTCAAATAAAGCTGAATTACAACAATTCTGCAAAGATGAGCGGGTCAACATTCCTCCAGAGCGCTGTAAAAGACTCGTTGCAAGTTATCGCAAACGCTTGATTGCAGTTATTGCTGCTAAGGGTGGCCCAACCAGTTATTAGGTTCAGGGGGCAATTACTTTTTCACACAGGGCCATGTAGGTTTGGATTTTTTTTCCTCCCTAAATAATAAAATCCCTCATTTAAAAACTGCATTTTGTGTTTACTTGTGTTATCTTTCACTAATAGTTAAATGTGTTTGATGATCAGAAACATTTTGTGTGACAAACATGCAAAAGAATAAGAAATCAGGAGGGGGGAAAATAGTTTTTCACACCACTGTATGTATGCCACGCCTACTTCGAAGGATGCAGGCTGCTTGTCAGTGCCATGTATTATGAAAACTCCAGCAGGGGGCAGAGCTTTTTCTTACAAAGCCCCAAAGTTATGGAATAGTCTTCCAATTAATGTCTGGGACTCAGACACAGTCTCAGTGTTTAAGTCTATGCTAAAAACCTATTTATTTAGCCAAGCATTTTTATAAATAGATTTATCTTGGGGAAAGAAGCAGATCTGGGGGACTCATGGACGTAGAGTATTATGGTGAACTGGAATGTTTAGATGCTGTCTTCCTCACTCTCATTGAACACTCAGGTTTGTTGACGGTGAAGTAATTGGAGGACGCTTTACATCTCAGGGAGCCCTCATGTCTGTGTTTCCTTCTGGATCTCCTCCTTTTTAGTTATGCTGTCATAGTTAGTCCTGCCGAAGTCCCTGCTTGCACTCTGTCCCTAGTCCAATAGTCCAATCTAGAGGTGATAAAAGCATGAACTAGTTTTTCTGCATCGTTAAATGACAATATATTTCTTATCTTGGCAAGATTTCTAAGGTGAAAGAATGCTATCCTGGTGATATTATCTACATGAGCTTCAAATGAAAGGCTGGAATCTATAATCACGCCGAGGTCTTTTACTGTTGCACTTGATGGAACAGAAAGGCCATTTAATGTTACAGTTTGATCAGAAAGCTTGCTTCTAGCTGCTTGTGGACCGATGAATAGAACTCCTCTTTTATCGGGATTAAGCAGAAAAAAAGTTAATTAACATCCAATCTCTTTTGTCCTGCACACATTGTTCAACTTTAGTAAGCAGGTTTTTCTCATCTGGTTTTGCTGACATGTATAACTGTGTGTCATCAGCATAACAAAGAAAAAAAATTCATGCTTAAGAATTATGTTGCCCAGAGGAAGCTTGTGAAAAAAGAGAAAAAAATCAGTGTAAAAGTCTGTGTGAAAATACAGAATGGTCACCATTTAAATATACAAACTGATTACGATCAGTCAAATAGGGATCTGAGCCAGGAGAGGGCCATTCCCTTAATTCCTACTACATTTTCTAATCTGTGAAGAAGAATACTATTATCAATAATAGCTGCACTGAGGTCAAGTAACACAAGTATAGTGACGCAACCCTGATCAGAGGCCAATAGGAGGTCCTTTACTACTTTAACTAGTGCTGATTCTGTGCTCTGATGAGGCCTAAATCCTGACTGATACAGTTCGTTTGTGCCATTCCTATGTAGATATGAACATACAGGTCCTTCTAAAAAAATTAGCAAATTGTGATCAAGTTCATTATTTTCTGTAATGTACTGATGAACATTAGACTTTCATATATTTTAGATTCATTACAAACAACTGAAGTAGTTCAAGCCTTTTATTGTTTTAATATTGATGATTGTGGCATACAGCTCATAAAAACCCAAAATCTCAAAAAATTTGCATATCATGAAAAGGTTCTCTAAACGAGCTATTAACCTAATCATCTGAATCAACTAATTAACTCTAAACACCTGCAAAAGATTCCTGATGCTTTTAAAAACTCCCAGCCTGGTTCATTACTCAAAACCGCAATCATGGGTAAAACTGCCGACCTGACTGCTGTCCAGAAGGCCATCATTGACACCCTCAAGCAAGAGGGTAAGACACAGAAAGACATTTCTGAATGAATAGGCTGTTCCCAGAGTGCTGTATCAAGGCACCTCAGTGGGAAGTCTGTGGGAAGGAAAAAGTGTGGCAGAAAACGCTGCACAATGAGAAGAGGTGACCGGGCCCTGAGGAAGATTGTGGAGAAGGACCGATTCCAGACCTTGGGGGACCTGCGGAAGCAGTGGACTGAGTCTGGAGTAGAAACATCCAGAGCCACCGTGTACAGGCGTGTGCAGGAAATGGGCTACAGGTTGCAAATTTTGCATGTCATTCGGAAATCAAGGTGCCAGAGTCTGGAGGAAGACTGGGGAGAGGGAAATGCCAAAATGCCTGAAGTCCAGTGTCAAGTACCCACAGTCAGTGATGGTCTGGGGTGCCATGTCAGCTGCTGGTGTTGGTCCACTGTGTTTTATCAAGGGCAGGGTCAATGCAGCTAGCTATCAGGAGATTTTGGAGCACTTCATGCTTCCATCTGCTGAAAAGCTTTATGGAGATGAAGATTTCATTTTTCAGCACGACCTGGCACCTGCTCACAGTGCCAAAACCACTGGTAAATGGTTTACTGACCATGGTATTACTGTGCTCAATTGGCCTACCAACTCTCCTGACCTGAACCCCATAGAGAATCTGTGGGATATTGTGAAGAGAAAGTTGAGAGACACAAGACACAAGAGTCTGCAAAAGGATTCCCGACCATGTATTGCGTGCATAACTGAACATAATTATTTGAAGGTTGACTTTTTTTGTATTAAAAACACTTTTCTTTTATTGGTCGGATGAAATATGCAAATTTTTTGAGATTTTGGGTTTTCATGAGCTGTATGCCACAATCATCAATATTAAAACAATAAAAGGCTCGAACTACTTCAGTTGTGTGTAATGAATCTAAAATATATGAAAGTCTAATGTTTATCAGTAAATTACAGAAAATAATGAACTTTATCACAATATGCTAATTTTTTGAGAAGGACCTGTAGTTGCTGTGCTACTATTTTTTTTTTCCAGAACCTTAGAGATAAAGGGGAGGTTTGATATTGGCCTGTAATTGGACAGCTGACAGGGGTTGAGATCAGGTTTCTTAATTAGCGGTTTAATAACTGTTAATTTAAAGGATTTGGTAACACCCAAAATGCTGAGTGAAAAGTTAATTATTTTCAACAGGGGTTCTGTTATTGCTGGTACTATCTGCTTAAGAAAATGTGTCAGTATAGGATCTAATTCACAAGTTGACGATTTTGAAGAAGAGATGACTGAATATAGTTCACAATCTTCAAGGGGAGTGAAGTATTCTAGCTTCTGATGTGCTGTGGTTAATTTATCATCTGTATAACTTAAATTGTCTGGTTTTAAAGCCTGAATTTTTTGCCTAATATTTGTGATTTTGTTATTGAAAAAGTTCATGAAATCCTCACTACTGTATGATGTTGTTGTGGAGATTTCTGGAGTGGTCTTATTTCTAGTTAATTTGGCTACGGTATTAAATAAATAAATAAAACTAGGATTATTTTTGTTATTTTCAATAAGAATGGAGAAATACAATGATCTAGCATCACTGAGAGCTTTTTTATATTTCAGGATGCTCTCCTTTCATGCTATTTGGAATACAAGCAATTTAGTTTGACACCATTTGCGTCCTAATTTCCGAGCAGTTTGTTTTAAAGTGTGCGTGTGATCGTTATACCAGGGAGCGAGTTTCTTATCTCTAATCAAACGAAATGTCGACTCGCCTGATCGAGTTCTGTGGGGTCAGATGGTGATCCAATCAAAGTTGGTAACTCTGGGAGATTACTGGTAAAGCTCTGTGTGGTAGTTGATGTGAATGTACAGTACATTTAATGTGGTAGCGCGGCGCTGTGCGTACATTATCACTATGACACACTTTAATTGAGACAAGATAGTGATCTGAGATCTGAGAATTTCACAAAACTGTGGAATTGTGGTTATATTTCTTATACTTAATCCGAAGGTTAATATTAAGTCTAAAGTGTGACCGCTTTATGAGTGGGTCCTACTACACACTGATTTACTCCTACTGAGTCCAGTATGGACATAAATGCTGTTCTCAGAGGGTCTTCTGGATTCTCAAAATGAATATTAAAATCTCCATCAATTAACACTTTGTCTACAGAAACGACTAAATTTGAGAGGAAATCTACAAATTCATAAAGAAATTCACAGTACGGCCCTGGGGGCCTGTAAATGACAATTAGTGGGATAGACAGAGCTGACTTCATAATGTACTTGTAGCTACACTTTTTATGTTACTATAGAGAACTACAAATGCATTAAATTTGTGTCCGTGTTTTTGTACGATAGACAGATTATCATAGTAAATAACTGCGACGCCTCCTCCTCTACCAGTTAACCGAGGCTGGTGTATGTAGCTGTATCCAGGAGGACTAGCTTCATTTAAAGCTACATACTCGTCCTGTTTAACCCATGTTTCAGTTAAACATAATATACCAAACTTCTGGTCTGTGATAGTTTTCTAACTGCTTTAGATGCGAGAGATCTAATATTTAACAGTCCTAGCTTCAGATCAGAGGTGCCGGCTGCGCATTCAGCGATTAACCCTGAGTGACGACTCTATGCAGCTAGCAGATGGTTGGTTTAGCCTGTCTGTCTGCTCCCTGGCCTGGGCTCTGGATTGTCACTGATTAACTAGGCCTCTTCTGAGACTATGAGCTATACTACAGGAAATGAGAGCAGCACCTTCCCAAGTGGGATGGACACCGTCCCGCCCTAACAGGCCAGCTTTGCCCTCAAAGGTCTTCCAATTATCTATGTAGCCCACATTATTTTTGGAGCACCACCTGGACATCCAGCAGTTCAGCGACCATAACCTGCTGTGAGCTATGTCACCATGTCGCATTGGGATGGGACCAGAGCATACTACTTAGTTGGACCTCGCCTTCACTAATTTAAACAACTCTGTAAAGTTACCCTTACTAACCTCTGACTGACGAAGGCCTTTGCCCAAGTATGTACTTAGAGAACCTATATTGTATGGTGTTCTCCTGTGGGCTAGCCTTAGCATTAGCTTTGGCTGAACAAGTACTGTATGTCGCAGAGTCGTCACCCACTCGCCCCGCTGTGAGTGACTTTGTGCTACGGGAATAGCACTGCTCTCGCACTATCTAACCCTCTCTAATGTCTCGATGCGCTCTTATAACCCTAATATCTTCTCCGTCAGAGTGCTCACTAACACACACCTATCACAAATAAAGTTATTGCTAATGATGGAGGAAGAATGTCTAAACATCCTGCACTCTCCGTTCCCCGAAAGGCGGCAAAAAAACGGAAAAGGGCAAAAGTCCTGTAGTATTAGAACGTAAAACTAGTTAATATTGTTATTTAGCATAAATGGAAAAGGCAGTGTAAGTCAAACGATGATACAAACAAAACGAGGTACCTTCGCGGTAACAATACGAACACATGAAGCTACGTCACAGCACAGTACGTCACACATTGATTGGTAAGTACAGTCCATTGTTCAATATGATTTGTTTTTTTTAAGTGACCTGTGTTTGACCACCATCTTTAGTGAGTCCAGTTTGGTTCCTATGACAGAGCCTGCTTTCCTGAGAAGCTTATTAAGCCTATTGGCATCACCCACACCCCATACAACACCATGGCCCCAGCACACCACAGCATAAAGGATCACACTGGCCACAACAGACTGATAAAACACCTTCAAAAGTGGCCTGCAAACACTAAAGACTCAAGTCTTCTCAGGAAATCGAGGCGACTCTGTCCCTTCTTGTATACAGCCTCTGTGTTTGTTCTCCAGTCCAGTATGTTATCCAATGGCACCCGCATGTATTTGTAATTGGAGACTACCTGCACACACTCACCCTTAGTGGCAACAGGAAACCGGGTGGGGTGGAGGGAAATGGGGATTCTGTGATCTCCTTTGTTTTGGTGATGTTCAGTTGCAGATGACCCCACAAGTTCTCTATACTCTTTCTCCTGTCCATTCTTAATGCACCAAACTGCTGCTGGCTGTCAGAAACTTTTTCGCAGATGGCACAGTTCACTTGTATCTAAAATCAGTCTAATATAAGTGTAACAGCTGAAAATGAGTGAAGCTAATACAGTCCCTTGCGGAACACCAGTGCTGATAATGACCAGGTACGATAGACAGTCCTTGAGCAACACAATCTGTGGTCTACCAGTTAAATAGTCCATGATTTCATAGCACCAAGCTTATCCCACAGCAGTCTCGGTAGAATGGTTTTAAAACCATTATTCATTATCCTCACCATGCTGCCCCGTTTGTGTAGTTATAAGTATGCTCTGTGTAACAGGTAAATCACGGCGGCATCCACCCTTATATGGTATTAGCATGCAAACTGTAATGGGTCAAGTGCTGTTCTAATCAAGGAATGGATGTAGGCCAGAACCAGTCTTTCCATGGTCTTCATGATTGATGTGATGTAAGGGCTCTGTCACGGACTAACCGGGATGACTAGAATGATGATCGTGCTATCTGTCACGAACAAACCGGGATGAGCAGATAGCTTTAGCAGTTAGCCCTGTAGCGTGAATGGTAAACCCAAACGCGGATAAACACGAGCGGGCAGGATAATCACGCGCTTTGTTATAAGGACTCTCACACTCAATGAGCAAAGGAAAGACACAATCTAACCCTAGTCCTATAAACACACACTCAGTCTGAAAAGATAGCCAAGAAAGTGAGTACTCACAGATACGGGAACGATTCCGAAAGGATCTGGGCATAACTCAATGACAGAGCGATGTGCGGCGCCATCTTGTTTACCTTTATGCTTTCAGGTTCGCGACCGTCTTACTTCCGGGTCCTGGTGCCGGTCGCGGCTGAGTGTGCATGACAGTACCCCCCCGTCCAGGACCGACTCCGGACGGTCCAGGGGTGGAGGATACCCGGTGACGGTAGTCCCTAATGAGCCCGGAGTCGAGGATGAAGCGAGCCGGAACCCAGGACCGCTCCTCGGGGCCGTAGCCCTCCCAGTCGACCAGATACTGGGTGCCCCTGCCCCGAGGGCGCGAGTCGAGGATCCGTCGCACGGTGTAGGCGGGACCGCCGTCAATGATTCGGGGGGGAGGAGCAGGGGGGGTGGGTGGAACCATGGGTGAGGTGGTGAATGGTTTCAGCTGTGAGGTATGGAAGACAGGATGGATCCGGAGCGCCGCAGGCAGCTGGAGCCGGTAGGTGACAGGGTTGATCCTGAGAGTTATGCGGTATGGCCCGATGAACCTTGGTGATAACTTTTTTGACTCTGTGTGCAGGTGGAGGTTTTTGGATGATAGCCACACTTTGTCACCTACGTGGTACAATCGTCCCGGAGGGTGCCGACGGCGGTGTTGGGCCACATAGTTGGCGTTGGTGCGTCGGATGGCGAGATTGGCTTGGTGCCATAGCCGCCGGCACCGGCGAACCAACTGTTGGGCCGATGGTACATCAACCTCCGGTTCTTGGTGAGTGAACATCGGAGGCTGGAAACCATAGCACACCTCAAATGGACTCAGGTTGGTGGCTGAGGAGACGTGAAGGTTGTGTGATAATTCGGCCCACTTGAGGTAGCGGGCCCAGGAGCGCTGGCGATCCGACACGAAACATCTTAGGTAGCGCTCCAGCTGTTGGTTGGTTCGCTCCGTCTGACCGTTCGTCTGGGGGTGGTAGCCAGAGGACAAACTGCAGGACGAATCGATCAGACGGCAGAAGGCCTTCCAGAACCGGGCGGTGAACTGGGGACCTCTGTCCGAGACGATGTCCTTAGGGAACCCATGCAATCGGACTACGTGTTCCAATATCAGCTCTGCTGTGGTTTTGGCTGACGGGAGTCCGGTGAGGGCCACCAGGTGCACTGCCTTGGAGAAGCGGTCCACGATGGTAAGGATGACGTCTTTTCCCTCGGAGATCGGCAGGCCCGTGATGAAGTCGACGGCAATGGGCGACCAGGGCCGACGAGGGACTGGAAGTGGTTGGAGCTCCCCCGGAGTTGGTTGGTTAGAGTCTTTGGCCCTGGCGCACACTGGGCACGCCCGGACGAACTCAGTAGCCTCCCTCCTCATCGAAGGCCACCAAAAGGCCCGTCCCACGAAGGTGAGGGTTCTCCGGGTTCCCTGGTGTCCCGCGACGGGTGAAGAATGGCCCCACTGGAGGACTTCGGGCCGGAGTTGAGTGGGGACGTAGAGCCGCCCGGGTGGCACACCTGCCGGTGCGGGTTCGGTGGCCAGTGCCTGGCGGACCCTCGTTTCCATATCCCAGTGCAGGGGTGCGATGATCCGGGTGGGTGGAAGGACAGGCACGGGCTCCGCCCGGGGCGCCTCTCGCTCGTATTGGCGGGAGAGGGCGTCAGCCTTGGTGTTCTTTGACCCCGGGCGATACGAAAGATGGAAATCGTACTGTTCGAAGAATAAGGCCCACCGTGCCTGTCGTGGGTTTAGCTGTTTGAGATTGCGGATGGTGATGAGGTTCTGATGATCCGTCCAGACAATGAATGGCTCACTGGCACCCTGGAGCCAGTGACGCCACTCCTCCAAGGCCCACTTTATGCCCAACAGTTCACGGTCCCCTACTCCGTATCGCTGCTGAGTGGGGTTAAATTTTTTGGAGTAAAAGCCACAGGGGTGTAGCTTTTGGTCTGGACCTCGTTGTGAGAGAACAGCGCCGGCGCCCACTTCCGACGCGTCCACCTCCACAACAAACGGTTGGCTGGCATCCGGGTGGAGGAGAATCGGGGCGGTGGTGAACAGGTGACAGAGTCGGTGGAAAGCTGAGATGGCGTTAGGGTTGAGTTGGAAGGAATGGTTGGAGAGCCTGGTAAGTGCAGTGAGTGGTGCTGCAACTGTACTGTAGCCCCGGATAAAGCGACGATAAAAGTTCGCAAACCCGAGAAAGCGTTGGAGCTGTTTGAGTGTCCTGGGTAGGGGCCAGTGACGTACAACCTCCAGCTTCTGCGGGTCCATGGCCACACCCTGGGGCGAGATAACAAAACCCAGGAACGTGGTGGAGTGCTCGTGAAAAGCACACTTCTCCAACTTACAGTACAGCTGGTGGGCGAGCAATCTCTTTAGGACAGCTCGAACATGTTTTGTGTGTTCCTCGGGGGTGCGTGAGTATATTAAAATGTCATCTAGGTAGACGAACACCCATCGGCCTAGCATGTCCCGGAGAACATCGTTGATGAAACACTGGAAGGCCGAGGGTGCGTTGCAGAGACCAAATGGAATGACCAGGCTCTCATAGTGTCCGGTGGGGGTGATGAAGGCCGTCTTCCACTCATCACCCTCTCTGATGCGCACCAAGTTGTAGGCGCTCCGGAGGTCCAACTTAGTGAACATGGTGGCACCAGAGAGGGCGTCCAGGGCTGAGTTGGTAAGAGGCAAAGGATGACGATTTCTGATGGTAATCTTGTTAAGCCCCCGATAGTCGACACACGGACGAAGTTCGCCCCCTTTTTTCTTCACAAAGAAGAACCCCGCGGCAGCCGGCGAGGAAGAGGGTCTGATGGTGCCATTTCGCAGGGCGCTGGCGACGTACTCCTCCATCGCCTGGGTCTCGCTGGTAGAAAGGGAGTAGAGGTGGCCGCGGGGGGGGCTGGAGCCTGGCTGGAGTTCGATGGCTAGGTCGTAAGGTCGGTGAGGTGGTAGATGGCTGGCCCGGCGTTTGCAAAACACCTCAGCCAGGTCTCGATATGGTGGTGGGAGGGCGTGGATGTCGACGTCGGGGGCCTCGGACTCCCTGGAACACGTCCCAGCCTGGGCCTGTAGGCATAAGTCGGTGCAGGTCGGCCCCCATTGAAGGATTCGGTTCTGAGACCAGGATATGAGTGGGTCGTGCTGTAAGAGCCAGGGGTAGCCGAGGATGATGGGTGGAGAGGAGATGGGTGTAAGGTGAAATTGGATAGACTCCTGATGTTGGCCGAGGATGAGAGTGATGGGTGAGGTCTGCTGGGTGATGGGGCTGGATGAGAGGGGCCGCCCGTCGACCGAGGTGATTTTCACTGGCTGGGATAACGCCTCTATCTTTACCCCCAATCCTCTGGCATACGTTGAGTCAATGAAGTTACCCGCGGCACCAGAATCGATGAACGCGGCACTTCTGACCCGTTTGTGGCCAAGCTGGAGGGTTACCTGGACCGTGAGTCGAGTCTCGGCGTTGTCGGTGGTCGCGGAGAGATGGATGATACCCGGGGAGTCTCTCCTCTCTCTCACCGGGTTTGGGCGTTTCCCGGACGGGACGGGCAGGTCGCTCGATGGTGCGCGGCTGATCCGCAGTAAGCGCACAGTCCCTCGCGGTAACGTCTCTCGCGTTCCGCCACGGTCAGGGAGGCGCGCCCTAGCTGCATGGGTTCCCCGGCTCCGGTGTCAACCACGGCAGGGGGTGGAGATCCGACACGTCCAGGGAAAGCGGTGGTGACGGTGGTTGGTGGTCTTGGTGCAATGTAGGCGTACGTGGGTGGTGGCGGCAGGGTTCGAGGTGCTGGCCTCGGACGGGATAGGAGGCGCTGGTCGATCCGGAGGGCTAGCTGGATTAGCCCCTCCAGTGTGGCTGGGAGCTCTCGTCCGGCTAGCTCGTCTTTGATTCGATTAGCCAGCCCCTCGAAGTAGGACGTCCGGAGGGCTGCGTCTCCCCAGGAGGTTTGGATGGCGAGTGTCCGGAACTCGGCGGTGTATTTACTCACGGACAGTCCTCCCTGCCGCAGGTGGTAGAGCTTTGTGTCGGTCTCCACCTCGCCTGCAGGATGTTCAAAGGTTAACTTGAGCTGGTGGGTGAATTCATTGTAGGAGTGCGCGGTGTCTGTGTCTGCGCGCAGGACTGCCGTGGCCCACTCTGCTGCCTGCCCTGATAGCAACGAGACGAGGAGTGCAATGCGCAGCCGGTCGGTGGAGTACTTGGTGGGATTGAACTCAAACACCAGTTCCAGCGATGTTAAAAACACACTGCATTTCCCATCCGTGCCATCCCATTTATCTGGAAGAGCTAAAAAAACGTCAGAAGGGGGGGGGGGTGCGGCGCCGCAACCGCCGCGGCGGGCGGGCAGCTAGCCAGCCCACCAACCGCCTCCCGGAGGCTCGCGTTCTCCTGCCTAAGCTCCGCGACCTCGCGGCGCAAGGCCGCGATGTCTTGGACACTGCGGCGCAGAGAACCGAGCTCCGCGGTTAGCGTATTGATGAGCAAAGCATGCTGGTCAACCACATCGCGGAGGCGGGCGTAATCCGCTGGGTTTACTGCTCGTGGCTCTGTCATTCTGTCACGGACTAACCGGGATGACTAGAATGATGATCGTGCTATCTGTCACGAACAAACCGGGATGAGCAGATAGCTTTAGCAGTTAGCCCTGTAGCGTGAATGGTAAACCCAAACGCGGATAAACACGAGCGGGCAGGATAATCACGCGCTTTGTTATAAGGACTCTCACACTCAATGAGCAAAGGAAAGACACAATCTAACCCTAGTCCTATAAACACACACTCAGTCTGAAAAGATAGCCAAGAAAGTGAGTACTCACAGATACGGGAACGATTCCGAAAGGATCTGGGCATAACTCAATGACAGAGCGATGTGCGGCGCCATCTTGTTTACCTTTATGCTTTCAGGTTCGCGACCGTCTTACTTCCGGGTCCTGGTGCCGGTCGCGGCTGAGTGTGCATGACAGGCTCCTGCTCTAAAGTCATTCAGGACTTTTGGTTGTCCTTTGTTAGGAACTGGGACCAGGCAACATGTTTTCCATGTAACTGGAACCCTTTCCAGCTTCAGGCTCAGATAAAAAAAAAATTCTCTGGAATATGTACACCGCATGGCTGCTCAGCACACTCTTTTTTCTTTTAGGACCCTAGCACTTACACCATCAGAACCAGCAGTATTCCTTGAACCATTTTTACACAGCGCTTTTTTGTAACTTATTTGTGATAGAGATAAAGGGGGCTGGGGTGTTGAGGGGATACGGCTGGGTGTGTGACATAATCCCTTATGTATGAAGACAGTGACAATAGCTGGGGTGCATGAGTGGAGAGAAGGTGTGAAGGTGCAGATGGAGATGTGACTACTTCTTTAATGTGTGAAGAAAGATACAATGGCTTTAGAGCAGATGTCAGAGTGGGAGGAAGCATCACATTAAGTCCTGTCTTGTTTATTGGAGCAACAGAGGGAGAATCAGGTAACTGGGGGAGGATAGAGCAGACTCATTGGACCTATTAAAGAACATGCTTAATTCATCTGCCCTCTCCAAACCTCCTTCCACCACTGTTCTAGTGCCCTGTTCAAAACTGGTAATGCTCCTCGTCTGCCTCCAAACCTAACGTGTTACTCTGCTCCATTTTGCTCTCCAGGTATTTCCCATATCTCTGTTTCCTAAGGTTAAGAAGTCCCTTTAGTTCACTGGTGACAGAAAGTTGATTATTTGAATAGTAGCAAACAGTCTTTGAACGTCAGCTTTTCTGTTCTCCGGTGGGGTGTGGCTTAGCAGAAGCTCATTTCCATATGGCGGTTAAGTGTAATAAAGTGAGCATGCTCAAATTCAAGCTCAAAGTCCCTGCAACTGTACTGAAGGACTGAACAACATTATTTCAAAAGATATATTTTGTTAATGATGGTACTTTGATGCAGTGTGGTGGCGTAATGATTAGCACCTCCAGGGTCAAGAGTCTGATTCCTGTCTCGGTTCTGTGTGTGTGGTGGTTGCCACATTCCAAAAACATACAGGGTAGGTGTTTCCAAAGTGCCCGATTCCAAAATACCCTCTGGGGTAGATCTCTCGTGACCACCCTGTACAGGACAAGCGGTATAGTAAATGTGTGAGAGAGTGTTACATCAACACTTTACTTACCGCTAGTTCCTGTAAATGCCCCCATCATCCCCACAGCCAAGGAGGCACAATAAAAGCAACACGTGGAGTGTTTTGTAGAGCGAATGTGTTTGTAAAGATAATAATGTTTATGTACTGATAAGCTTACACGTGCACGCCCATTTGCAATCGATCAATGATTTACTGTCTATTGACGTCCAACATATTTAAACTCTTATCAAGTCTATCATTGTGTTTGAGATGGATGTCATACTGTAGACAAATAGTCACTAAAATGCATTGCATCTTGATCAGTTCATTTTCTACATGCACTTCTTAGAGCAGGCAAATAAATCTTTACTTTTTAGAGGTGCATTTTACATTATGCTGTACTCAGCTGTTCTGCAAATCATATTTTTTATTCATCCATCCATCATCCTGGACATTTCAATGTGATAAACTCCTCCAGCATTATCCTGGCAAAATATTAGATGTATTACATCTTTATTTGAATGCTACAGTCTCATCAATTAAACATGCACAGTATATCATCATACACTATCAGGCCCACAAAACCCTCACTGGCTGGATTTAAATAAGAAAATATTAAAGAGCCTTTGATTGGATAATTACTGCAGTGATGAACCTGTTTGAACTGGCAACAATTCATTTAACTCTAACTGAGGCAGTAAGTAGCTGGACCCATTTGAGTCCATCCAGGTTGACGCTATTCGTGAGTAATGTGTGTGTCGGGGTAAGAAGGAAAGTACAGTACACGAAGCAATGAATCAATCATGTATAGTTTTATTTAGATTAGATTAGATTCAACTTTATTGTCATTGTGTAAAGTTCACATACAAAGCCAGTTAGATGTAAGCAGAAGGGCATAAGTGGCCTATTTACAGTAAATAACAAATTTAGTACATGACAGTATGGGTCCAGGGGGGTGTACAGGGGGTGAGAGTCTTATTTACAGAAAGATAGGGTACGTATGGTAATATACAGTACAGTATAACTGTGCAAACATAGATTGTGCAGTTGAGAAAGCATGTCAAGAGGATAACATGCTCAGTTTTATACAGTATACGTACATGCATATATAAATGTCTGTATGATACAGTAAATACAGGACAAATATGGGCATAATATACAATCATGTGCAATGAGAACATAAATTATGGATGATGCTTTATATGCTTATATATATATACTTTATTTATTTGTTTGTTTATTTATTTCCACTTAATAATCCCAGTCATGTGATCTGCTTCTTCAATCGGCTTTTTTTTTAATCCTCTGAACTTTTCAGGTTTTCAGAGTGCTCATGTTTAACCAGCAGATGAATGAAATAAGTGTAAGCATTAAATTTTAAACATTCTCATAAAATGCACACTCACCGCATCTGGGTAATCTGTCAGTCTGACCCTACACCCAGTTTTCTTTTATGTACCTACAGCTATGTGTCAGATCCCTTTTTTCATATGAAAGCAGGCGCGCCAGCTCCATATAAGGTCACGTGGCTCACACTGATGATGTAATCAGACGAGGATTCCTTCTCACTTCACATGCACAGAAAGAGAAGGAAAAAGAGAGTGAGAAAGAGAGAGGGGACAGGAGAACAAAGATAAAGAGAGAGGGAATGTGACATATGAGAAAGGAGAGAAGCATAGTGCAGTTTTATAGAGTGGGTTTTAAAATATTGGCTGTATTCTGTGTGTATGGTTTAGAAACATATGGGCATTGGATGAATTGCAGGGCAGCAGGACTTGAAGAGTCTGAGAAGGAAGAGAGAGAGAGAGAGGGGGAAAGGTGCCAAGAGCAGTGAAAAAGCACAAGCCCTGGAAAGGAAATTCTCTTCATCATGGGCAAGTCAGGTAAGAGAACTGGATTTCGTCTGAGAAATGATTTGTCAAATGTCTGTGTCGTTGTTTACTTATCTTTAAAGACTATAATTTTCCACAATACTATAACATTTTCTTTGCTTTGTGTTTGTGTCTGTATGTGTTTGTGAGAGACAGAGAAGGAGAGAAAGAAAGACTATAGTCATTGCATTGTTCAGCATCCACTATGATGCAGTTGGTGTTATAAATAGGCCCCTTCAACAACAACAAGCGTTATTATAAAGATGCATTGTTTAGTATGTTGTGCTAACCTCAAGCTTAAAGTCCACACTTAAAAGACCCTTTTTGTCTGAAAATGTTTGCTAAAAAGTTAAAAAATGCCTTTATATAATTCGGCTATAATCCTCTAGCTGGTATAGATCAGGTATTTTTTTTTTTGCCAGAAAAAGCCATAATGTGTCAAATATATATAGGAAGTTATTTCTTCCAGTGGTTGGAACATGGTTGTATGCCTTCACACTAACTGTATTGTTTATCTATTGTAAGATATGACTCAACCACTGAGTGTCTCTCTCTTTTTTTTTTTTTTTTTTTTCTACAATAGATAATCTGAGATAAGGGTCCAATGATGTAGTACAAAAGCGTTCTTAATAAAAACAAGTGTTTAGTGTGATCTTGTACCATTTACTATTGTGACTTTGGCTATGTGTCTCTCTCTTAGCCTCGAAGCAATTCAATAAGGAAGTGCTGACGTCTCATAACGAGTACAGAAAGAAGCATCAAGCACCGCCGTTGAAGCTCAGCAAGAATCTATGCATAGAGGCGACAAGGTAATTCTCATACATGTTTATACAGTTTGAGTAAGTAAGTAGTGCGTTAAATTCATAACTGCTGCTCTGATTATGTCTTGAACTGTTTTAGCTCCATATCAAATTACTCTGAACCACCCATTGTGTTTTTTTTTTTGTTGTTTTTTTAATTTACATTTTTTTTTAAGATATGCAGAGAGTTTGGCCAGCACCAGGATTTTAAAGCACAGTGTCGAATCGAGTAAAGGAAACTGTGGAGAAAATCTAGCCTGGGCGTCTTATGATCAAACAGGTGAGAATATTGTTTGAATTAGAATTAGGGAAATTCTGTCCAAGATCCAGCACAAATTTGCTTGTTCTCTTCACTCCTGTTTGGAACAGCTGGGACTCATTTTGTAGTGACAACCTCCATGTTATCTTTGTTAATATACTGACTAAGTGGAATGGAATGTCTGGCCGGTCCTGGGTGATTAATAAAGGTGACAAACACTAAAAGTTTATAAAGAGTTAGGGTTATACAGTGTGTGCCTGAATATATGATTGATGCTTACATGATGGTATTGATTAATTAAAGATGTTTAAGCATTTCAGACATGGTTCTGGCATACTGGGAAAACTTTCTACTTTTTTTTTTTTTTTTTTTTAAACCACAAAGCAGAAGTGAAATGCTGGGGTAAGTGCATTAGTGTAGCAGTGGATTATACAGTAGAAAGAAATCAAGGCAGGTTTTACTCTCATTACTGTTTTGTTATTCTGGACAATGAAAAGTCCTGGTTTGACTTTAATATCCCTTGTATTTGGTACATCCTTATTTTAATACTAATCTATTTGCTTAAGTGATCCTCTTGTTGCATGATAGCAAAAATGTAATTTATTGATGCTATGATACTACTATGAAACATCACTGTATGTCCTCGGTCGTTTTGACTTTTCATTATTTCAATTCCACATGGTGTTTTGAAGAAAATGTTTTAGTGAATTGGGACACTTTATGACCTATTGTCAGTTGATGAATGTCATTTGCAATTGCAACAAGATAAGTTTAATCTTTTAATCATGAGCACCCAGCCCAGAATGGTGCAGTAGTAAAGTCCTAAAGAATAATGCTAAGAGCATGTGAACTGAGTGATAATATAGCAGTATTTCAGAAAAACACTATTTGGTAAAATGGAAAAACACTCAAATACACAATACAAACCACTCAAATACAAGCACTCCATTGCTTAAGATTGCACTCAAATATGAAGTGTTCATATGGATCTATAGATCTCTTTGATCATTTTGAAAAGAAAAAAATAAATAAACGGTGCAGACCCCAAAGTAACAACCTTCCATGATGAAGGTTTTAATATCTGTATATTATATAAATTTTATTTGAACTCAAGGATAATACATCATGCTTTTTTGTACGTATTTCCAATTACGGAATCAGTCATTGTGTCTTTGCAAGTTATTATTAACTCTTTTTGATGTGTTAGGAAAGGATGTGACTGATCGCTGGTATAATGAGGTGAACCAGTACAACTTTAACCACCCTGGATTCTCCTCTGGAACTGGTAAGCATGCTTGTTTATGATGAAAACATACTCTAAGACCTACTGTATGAAGCTGAATATTAGGCAGCAACTTATTGAACAAAATTCACTGGAATAGTATGAGAGGGTAAAAAAAAAAACCACCTACAGGATGTTCAATGAACAAACCTCTTGGTGAGTAATATCTCCCAGCAGTTGGATTGTGTCATATCTGCCTCATTTCCTACAAGCTCATGGTGACTTTGGAGCATTTGCATATGATAAATGCTATCTAATTCTTTCCACTTCCTCTCTTGAAACATAAATATTTAGCTCTGTATTCACACAGCAATTGTGGCGTTTATATTAGAGGCACATGCTTGCAAAATCGGTCTGACATTCTGGAGCTTGCGTGAACATGCCCAGTGTACAATCCCACTTCTAAGTAACTTATGTATTATTTCTTATTTAGGTCACTTCACTGCAATGGTGTGGAAGAGCTCACAGAAGCTGGGTGTTGGTAAAGCTGTTGCATCCGATGGCTCCACGTTTGTAGTGGCTCGCTACTTCCCTGCCGGGAATATCACTAATCAGGGTCACTTCCAAGCAAATGTCCTACCTCCTAAAAGCTGATCCTGAAATGATTGAGGAGCTAGAGATTGGAAGTTGTTTACTGTTACGGTGAATTGGAAGTCTAACAGGTCTAAAAGAAGTGAATTGGAGCCCTATGGCTAAGCTTATTAAATACACTGATGCCTTACAGTTCAGTTGGTCTTAAAATGTTTTTTTTTAAATACTAAGCTTAATCCATGTTCACAGATATACCTGATAGCTGGAGTACTACAGAGCTACTGTACTATTGACTGATATTTTTGGACACATAAACACATGTAGTCCCCTGGAGCTTACACACGCTGTCTCTTGTGTTATTTTTAAAGGTCCAAGGGAAACTCATAAGAGTGTCACAGTATTATTATTTAACACTGTACAAGTGCCTGCTTTACCTTAAATAAAAAGCAATTTTTTTGTGTATTGTTTTCAGTATTGGTTTGGATAAACAACAGTAAACAGTTAAACTCTGTGTGAGCTTGCCTCTTAATCTTACATTTCATTAATAACACAACAGTACTGGATTTTTCTATTAAAATGACAGCTGCTCCCTTTAAAGGGTCGCCACAGCGGACCATCCAATTCGCATAGGTTTTACACTGGATGCCCTTCTTGACATAACCATCCCATTTTTCAAACCAGGCTTGGGACCAGCACTGCATGCAGCGGCTGGGTAGTATAGGGTGCAGCAACCAACCAACGGCAGGGCTCGAACCTACATCCACAGATCTTCAGCTTCTCAAATGAACAACCCAGAGCCTTAGTCGCCTGAGGCACCACTTCCCAGTGGGTTGTACTATATCTGGTGTTATTTTGAAACAGGATATTCCATAAGAAGGATGTTCTCTGACTAGTTTAAACTCAGTTCTTAATTTCTACAATTACAATACACGAATTAGCCTACTACTTGTCTAGTAGGCTGCTAAGCCTAGTCTACTTCACACCAAAATACTTTGAACCTTTCCCCAGTACAATGTCTTGGACTGCTCTCAAGAGGCTCTCAAACAACTGGTGGAGTACAGGAAACAATTCATGCACACTTTTTTTGTTTGATCACCTTGTCCTTTGTTTATGGCTATTGCATGTGTGAAAATCATTGCTCATGCTGCCAGAACCACTCTTTCACAACTTGAGTCCTGGAATATGCCTGTGCATTATGGTTAAAAAAAATCAATTAATGGGATAACATGTTGCCTTCCTTTTATTGCCAGATAACGTTGTTGAGCCTAGACCTGATTAATGGAAGCAACCCAAGATCACAACACTGCTTCCAGAGGCTTGTTCAGTGGGCACTATCCATGATGGGTGCATCATTACATGCACGTCCATCACTCTTGAATAGGTATGGACTAGTTAGCCCACATGACCTTCCCTTTTTTAGTATAGACAAACGGCTGTTGGGACCCAATCCTGTGAGCTGTCATCACATTGTGCATGTGTAAATGCTCTTACTCTCACTATTTCTACTGGCTTTTTTTATGCCACTTCGCCAAAGTGATCTTTTGATCGCAGTCATTCTTGATTATTTTAAAAGTGGCTCTTTCATCCCTCTGCTGCGGTTTTGGAAATAAATGATGAGTTTTTAATTGAAATAAATTTTTAGCTCTTTAGTTTTTTTTAATGCAATTCTAAGTTTGAAGATTATGACAATCTTGTAACATTGAAATAAAACACGTTTAATTTTTTGCCGCTCAAAATATGCGTCACAACCGGCGCCATGTTTTTATATATATATATATTATATAATTTATATATATATATATATATATATATATATATATATATATATATAATATTATAAAAAAACAAAATTTAATTTTGTCAGTGCAAAGTACCTGTATCAAACCAACAAAATGCTCTTTGTACAGTATCTATCATAAGTGCATAAGTGCAAAGGAGTTACAGCCACAAGGGGGTGCTATATTTACAGGGTATGGGTCTTTCATTTCACTTCCCATTTAATGAACCTAGATATGCGAGATTTTCACTTTTTAAGTCAAATTACAAAAGAAAATTAACTTTTCCACAAAATTCAAATTTTTGAGATGTACAGTATATACAGTGTATGTATGTACAGTATGTAGTAGGAAAAGCTGAAACAGAAGCAAATCTAGATCATAACACGGCCTCCAGAGGCTTGTACGATGTGCACTATGTACAGTATAATGGGTCCATTGCTTCTGGTGCTTTTTCCTTTTTCCTTTGACATCTCATCACTCTGGAATAGGGTCAGGCTTAACTCATCAGACCACATTACTTTTTTTTGCACTTTACAAGTAAAAAAAAATCTAAACTATATGAGTTCTAGTTTTTAATTTAAACTACAAAAGAAAATGAACTTTTTAATAATGTTAAATTTTTTTTAAAAAGATGGACCGTAGTGAAATGGAAAAACATAATTTTTGCTGCTGCAAAGATGCAAAAGGAATAAAATACAGTAAAGATACTGTTCATTTGGAACAGCCATCAGACTGAAAAGCTTTATCAGTCTATCTGTTTGGGTGCCACTGCATCAGTAGTGTTTACCTAATAGAGGGTTAAATAGTCCATTCTTATGGTCAGAGGTGTCTCTGAGAATGCCTTTTGTCATTTTTTTTTTCCTTTTAAATGTCATCGATGGTGGACAGCTGTGTGCTGATGATTAATTGGTTGGTTTTCATTACCAGCTGAAGGGACTTGCTGTCCATTTTGGGGTATTTTTTCAAGATGCATTCAATAGTAGATTTAAAAAGGTAAACCAGTTCTGGGACTTAAGTGTCTTTCTTTTTTTTTTTTTTTTTAGTCTCCTTAGGAGTTATAGACATATAGGAGTATATTGTTGTGCCATTTTACTAGAATAGAGGTGTTCAGGGCCAGGTGAGTTCATTAGAGATATAGACTCTGAGGATATTAAAGCTGGGTGCCTGTTTCACAGCAGCTCCATGGGTGTAAATGTGAGTGGGAGAGTCATTTAAAGCTACTTTAATAACTGAATCTCATTTTCATAATATTTGAAATCCACACATTTTAAATTATATATAAAATATATAATTACACAGCACTTTGTGGTCACCTGTTCCAATGTCAAGGTTTTCATCTTTGTACTACTTCTGTTTGGATCTTCTACACGCTCATACCGATGAACTAAATATAAAGAGTGATAATTCACACATTATGCCCAGTACTGTGTAGGTTATAATAATTAGAGATGTTCCGATACCATTTTTTCCCTCCCGATACCGATACTTGGGCTCAGGGTATCGGCCGATACCGAGTACCGATCCGATACATGAGTGTGTATCTGTACTGTATGTGTATATATATATATATATATATATATATATATATATATATACACACATATACATACATACACACACATACATACATAATAAAATAATAAATATATATTTCTTTTTTAAGTAAAATACTACTAGCCCTGTGTAACGGGTTCGACCCTAAGTGCACAGGCGACACCATGAAACACGGACAGGTCTTACAGGAAAAAGGGTAATTTATTTAGAAACATGGGTAAGGAAAGGGTTATAGGCTCTATGCGGTCTTTTCCCCTTCGGCGGCAGGGATGCGAAGGCGGGCTCTACGCGGAAGTGAAGGTGCGGCGGGAGCTCGTGCAGCTCGTTCACGCGCTCCTCTCGCGGAGATTAAAGGCGCCCCCCTTTTTAAAGTCTTTGGGCCGCATCACATCGCCCCGCTCTTGTACCACTGTCTCTCATAAAATCCACCGCGTCGCAAAGTCCAGCTTCCCAACAGTCAGACCCCGAGCTACACTCCCCGCTGTGTTTTATAGCGCCGATAGCTCATGGGCCGTTGCCTGATTCTGCGGCCCTGTTACTTCACATACCTAAAGGGGGGGGGGGGGGAGGCCACCTAACTAGTGAGTGAGGAGCAATATCAATTTGGGCGCACGCCCATCACAGGCGCATGCCGTGACACTCTGTAAGTAAGCTAAGCTAGCAAAGCTAGCGGGCATAAATAGGTTATGTTTAGTATCGGATCGGTACGTGGACCCAAGTACTCGCCGATTCCGATGCCAGCTTTTTTTGTGGTATCGGCAGCATTTCCGATACCAGTATCGGAATCGGAACAACCCTAATAATAATTATATAATTCCAATATCTGGTGTCACTCAAATGGGTTCTTTTTGACTTGTTCCTCTTACGGTTCTTCCTCATGTTACCTCATCTTGTTTCCCCTTGTCACTGTCACAACTGTCTTAAATTGATAAGTTCTCTCACATTTAAAGGACATGCAGAGTAGTTTAATTGGCATAGTATGAGTGAGTATGTTCTTGTGTGCCCTACAATGGATTGGCACCTGGCCTAGTGCCCTGACTCCCCTGGAATAGGCGCTATTAGGCGGAATAGGCCTCCTGCGACCCTGTACAGGATAAATGGTATAGAAAATGAGTGAGATTCTGTATAAGATTTCTCTCTGATCATTAAAATGAATGGATTGATTTTCATTCATAAGTGTTGATTATATATTTAGTCTGTCAATGGTCTGGCATTCCATCCAGGGTGTAGTCCAGGCTTATTCAAAGTGTTTCACAATATAATGTCTATGTCTATTGTTTGATAAAAACTAAACACATACAGTACAATGTCCTTAGTGATGTCATGAGTTATGGTATTTTGAGTAAGCAGATAAGAATAACTATGAATCACACTTGTTACGGTTGAGATTCAGTTTCATAATGTACTGTCATTGTTTACTTCTGGATGTGCAGTTAAATATTGCATAACAGAAAATTAAAAATAAAATGGTGAATTTGATGAACATATGAGCTTGTCCCTCGATTAAAAATTCAAAAGTCTAAAAAGTATGATAATTTAAGCAAATGATCATACTTCAGCAAATGACTGAGTTTTAGGGGCAGTTCAGATTATTTTTGTGGTGAGTGAAGCTGATAATTATGTTTGTATAAGTATGTTATGTATTTCATATGATATTTAGACAAATGCCAAGTTTTTGTCTTCTGCCACTTGGAGTGAATGAAAGTGTAATAATACAAAAATACATATTCTCTATTATAAATATAGGATACCATCTGCTGGTTTATATTTTACTGATGGGCTGGATATGTGTGTGTGCCAGCTAGCATCACTGTTACAATGCAACACATGTGCTTTGAGTAAAGTGTGATTAAACGTAGACATGAACCAAATGCTGCATATTTATCACACTGTGTGGGTGATAACAGATATTCTGTTAATTAAATGTATGAAACAACAAACGGCTCAGTTTTTATAGAGTTTATTTAGCAGGTAAGGGGCATTAAAGGTATGTAGCAGCATTACTGGGAAGGGTTGATGGGTATGCCAGGAAGAAAAGCTGGGGCCAGGCAAGACCTCTTCTATCACATGGTTAGCTCCTGAAGATAGATCAAGGAAAAACACAATGTTATACTGCGGAATAGGAAGCACATTTCCTGTACAATAATACTGTTCTGTGGCAGTGCTGTATTTATAGTCACTTGACTATATTTATAAGAAGATTTATAGTGACATAGAAGAACATATACTGTAAGGTACAGTAAAAAGCCTGTTGCCTTACCATAATAGCATTGACAATATCGTTCTTGTTGTGACGTAGTGCGCGGACAGCTTTAGCTCGAGCCACATTAGCCTGTGCCATTACCAGCTCTATATCTCTCTGTTCCAGTCCACTGTCATCCACCTGATAAATGGAGACGTAAATAAGAGACAATTTTGCATCAAATTACAGTAGGTTACATATAAAGGTGAAAGGCCGCGCAGACGGTACTGTAGCTGTTTTTACATCATACCAATTACATTAAAATGAACTCCATCAAAGTCAAGTAACTAAGGAGTGATTATAAACACAGTATCAACTCACTACCTCCTCCTCTTCCTCACTCTCCTCTTTTATGGTGAGGCTAGGCATAGTGTCAGGGGTCAAAGGGGAGGGATCCAGGGGAACCTTAAATTTCTCTGCTGCAGCCTTGTGCACTTGCTGTGACAGGTCCTCAATCTGCAACAGAGGCAATGGAAGAATGTTTTTGATCAATTTAAAGCATCTCTTACAAGCAAAGACAAAAAAACAGATAAATAAATAGACAAGACTGTCTGCAGTTCAGTGAATAGATTTCTAAATAGGATTCAGCATGGCTTCTTTAGCATATCTACTGTTGTTGTTTTTAACTAATGACATGTATTTAAATTAGATTATTCAACCGAAGACTGTTCGTCGGGCCATCAGCTTACAAGAGCAAGAGTTTCCTTAGACTTTCATAGAGTTTGATGAAATTAGTAAGCAGATGTTGATGACAAAGATTGAATGTTTGATGATTTGAAAGTATGCATTTATTTACATTTACATTTAGGCATTTGGCAGACGCTCTTATCCAGAGCGACTTACATTTTTATCTCATTACACATCTGAGCAGTTGAGGGTTAAGGGCCTTGCTCAAGGGCCCAACAGTGGCAACTTGGTGGTTGTGGGGTTTGAACCTGGGATCTTCCGAAACGTAGTCCAATGCCTTAACCACTAAGCTACCCCTGGCCCCCTATTTATTCTCCCTGTCTTGGCATATTCAAAATATCTGATAATCATTTGTGATGCAATACGAAGTGTAATTTGTAATTGGTAAATGTCATCATTTAGTCATTAAACTTTATGCGACTCGACTGTCACAAATTGAATTTGAATTACCTTGATCCTAAAATTATAATGTCTGCCACTGAAAGTAATTTGTAAAAATGACAAAGTTAATCGAAATGCTAACCTTGGCCTCTCCGAAGACTATGTAGATATCTGATGCAGGGCTTTTGAAGACATCTGGGCGGGTAATAACAAAAAGGATATTCTTGGACTTCCGGATGGTAATCCGCGTAACTCCATGGATCTGTTTTAAGCCAAGCTTAGACATAGCCTTGATAACACCCCCACCAAAAGGAAAAAAAAATTTATCAACAAGAAAAGGCATTATTGTCTGAGAAATTTTGTTACAAGCCATTACATACCTTCCGTGCCTTTTTCTCACTTCGACTCTGCTTAGTTTTGCTTACTGACTCATCAGCCGTAGAATGTGATATCTAAAAGAGATTAAATAAGATTAGCAAAACTTAGCTTGTATTTTAAAGTGGAACTTGGCTTTTCTGCATTTTCAACATATTACACACATACTTGTGGGTCTGAGGTTTTCAAGAGGCTTCTGTTTGGCTCTTCCAACTCTGGAATTGACCCATCACTGTCTGTGTCATTACATGAGCCCACTTTATGGGTGAAAAACAGAGACAAAGATTTTTTATCAATGATTTAGAATGAGTGCCTCAAACCATTAAAGTTATGCACATTAGGAATTATTGAAATAGTGAACATACTGGTATTTTTTAAGGAGAGATCCACTTCCTTAGAGTCCTTTGTCCTGTAGTTGTTTGAACACCCATCCTGGTAATCAGTGTGCTTTTCACTTGGATTTTGTCTTGCTTGCACTGGGAAATTTAGTGCAGATGGGATGCACGGCAATACCTCTCTTTCACTGCTCAAGCTTGATTTTCTGTGAGCTGGACTTCTGTCTCTGAGTCCTACACATCGAATGGGGCAGGCTTGGGGACTTTTAGGTGGTTCTAGCCTGTGTTCCATGCATACTGCTTCAAAGAACCAAAAATGCATACATTTTTACATTTTAATAGTGACCAAGCATAAGCAAAAATAATTTTGGCTTGAGATCACTTCTGTACATTTAATAAACAGTAGCACAGTTAAAACAGTAATTTGAAATAAAACACACCTTTGGGTTTCTCTTGTCTGCAGGTCTTTGACTTTAAGCCTGATGGCTCATTTACATTTTTATGTGTATCCTGTATTGGAAGTGAGACAGGTAATTCTTCCTCAGATTCAACATCCGACTGCTCTATATCTAACACTTGGAGGGGGCACTGTGATTCAAGTTGTTGCAGTTCATCATTAAGCATTGTTTCTGTATGGGTGAGCGGACTGTGCATTTGAGGACTGTTAAATGAAGATTGCGACTCTTGTATAGGTGCTGGAAGGTCCTCCTCCAACACATCCATGGATGAAGAAGAAGTGGAATGTCTGTTGAGGTCCAAAGTTAAGGAAGCTCTGACATCGTTATCACTGGCATCTTGTGTGCTTTGGTGTGATTTCAGCCCTTCTGTGGTGCCATGATTAAGAGATTCATTCTGATCTGAATTGTGGACACTATTTGAGTCAGTAGAATCTTTTGATTCTGTCAAATTAGGGGTTCTCTCAGCAGTACTGGAGATCAAAACTGCAGGGTGGATTTCGGTTTGAACTAGAGGTTGATGATTTTTCTCTTCTCTAGCATCATTTGTACATATTTGCTGTTGAGTTTCTGGTGTGTATTTGTTACTCTGAAAAACTGCATCATTTGCAGATGTTTGAATGATTTCTGTCTCAGGTTCATGGTCTTTAATATTAATGTCTTCTTTTTTCTCCGAGGCAGCAATCGTTTTGCTGTTGTCAAAGGTGACAGGTTCCTTTGGTATCATACTAGCAGAAGCAGTTTCTCCCCTTTCACACACAATAGTGGCATTCAGTTCAGTTTTTTCAGTTTCAGTGGTACTCGATATCTGTGAGACATCAGTCTCCTCTTTGCTCAGTTCAAAAACATTAGCATTCTCTTTGACTGTTTCACTTGCCTCCTCTTTTGGACTGGTTTCCAGGACAACCTTGTTGTCTTTTTCCGTAAAAGTAATACACATACTACTTTCAGTCTTTGGTTCAATTTGTTCGTAAGCCACTTGACTACCAGAATTCGTCTGATTTTCATCAGTCTTTGTAAAGTTAGACTGTAATTGTTTGGTATTGAGATTTGGTGCTCCAGCTGTAATCCGCTTAGTAGAGCAAGCAGCTGATTCTTTATGTATCAGCAACTTGTCAGTAGAGGAAATATTAAGTTTTGATACAGTTGATTTCTTTTTATGGTCAAAGTTGCCGAATGACCCTCCTTTTAGGTTAAATACTGGCTTGTCCTCTTTGACTACTGAATTAGTATTTACCAGGCACGTTTGCTTAGAAGTAACACTAATTGTTATGTCACTTTGTTTGTCAGCTGTGTTATTTGTTGTTTTGGGTCCACAGAGATCATTTTCTTTGTACAAATTGGTAGAACCTAAAATCAGTGCTTCATTGCATTTCTGAGTTGATTCCAGGATGTCGGACCCCTGTTTAGGCAGAATGTCAGAGCTTTCATCTCCGTATAGTTTTGGTGAGGATTCCCCAGGAATGTTAAACTCTGTGTCAGTGGTCTGGTCTTTCTCATCTTTCCCCTTTTGTGAAAGGATATTTAACGGCATACATGTTGATTGTGCAACTGGGATACTGAGTGGACAGCTCTTTTCTGGGTTATTCCATGTGGTTTCCTGAATATGTTCTTCGTGGCATTGTATAAGTGCATTATTATCTGGATTCTGTAAGTTGTTTGCATCATCCTCACCACCCCCTGCCTCTGAAAGGTCCTCAATGGATTTCCAAGTGGACAAATTTGACTCGAACATACCAGCCTCATTATTTGCCATCTTTTCTGGCAAATCACAGTAGCTGTTGTTGTCCTCAAGGTCACCCATAATATTATCTCGAGCCGAAATGTTGGGAGTTACAGATTGCCCCTTATTGTGCAGTAATCCAGGTATCTCACACACAAGCAAAGTCTCTGGCCTAAAGTCACAGCATGCATCTAAAGACAAAGGCTCTTCTGCAGCCCAATGTTCAGAAGAAACATTCTTTTCTGTTATGCTACTTTGTGAATTCTCCTTCTTTGGTGAGATGGCAAGCATGCTGTAAGTAGAAGAGGACATATTTAGAGAGCCAACAGTTATATCATCTGTGGTGGGTTGATTTTCAGTCAGGTTGTCTTGGTCAAGAGATTGTTCAGTTGGAGAAATATCAGCAGGAGTCAGGTTATCTGGTACTTCAGACAGTTCGGGATAGGCACAAACCGGTATGTTTGTGGGGCTACAATCATCTTTAGGATAGGACAACAAAGGCACTCCCTTGTTGAGATCATTGGTTGCTGTCTCATCAAGCTGGAGTGAGGTAATCATGAATTCAGAGTTATTTCCATTTTTCTGATCTAGATCTTTATCATCCTGAATATTTATCTTATTATCTATGCCTGCTGCGGTGGCACCAAGCACACAAAGGACTGGTTTACTGTATTTTTCTGATAATTTACCTAGTTCTGCTAAGCTTGTCTGTTTTTCTGACCCTTGAATGTTTGCACAGACACTTTGTTGAGACACTTCACAGCATGCATTGTTGGTTTCTTCTGCATTTTCAAGGTCTGTGCTCTGCTTGCTTTCTTCATTTGGTTCCTCAACATCACTTGAAAAAACTAGTCCCTTTGCACATTCTGCCATTGGATTAGGTGTGCTTATGTCCTCAGCATTTGCTGTGCAGACTGATACATGCTGCTGAGCTAATGTATTTGATGGCCCGGAAGATCCAGAGGAAATCTCCATTTCACTCTCACTACCAGAAGATTCTGGTCGTGCATGGGTTACTGACTGCACATGATCATCTTGTGCAGGAAATTGCTGTGCAAGCTCGGCATGTCTCTCTGTGCTGTACAATTGGTCGTCTTCATCTCCATTACAAGAGGTGGAATCAATTGACTCCTCTGTATCATCCTGATAAGCAAATGATTCATCTACTCCATCATTAATTGAGTTCTCAGAAAGTGAATTAAGAAAAGAGGCAGAGGTATCCTCTTCATTTGTATCGTCAACACCCCTTGCTCCAATCTTTATGGCTTCAACTTGCTGTTCCACATCACTGTCATCAATGTCCACATCCTCATCTTCATCATCATATTCATCCACATCCCCCTCTTCCTCTCCAGCAGCATATGCATCAGCATCATTTTCTGGCTCATCGTCTGTAGGGAATAATGTTATTTCCATCGAATCTGCCTGGAATATCAAGCTGGCATGGACTGGTAGCATTGATGCAGGAATCATCCCCTCTCCACCAGATCCATCATCCCTGGAGTATCCATGAAAGAACAAGGCAGAAGATCCCATCTCACTATACAAACTGTTATTATCAGTGTCTGAAATCTCTGATGAACAAGTAGCAGGGGTTAGACTGCCTGTCTCGAGAGTAGCTGAAGCTGCTGCGTGCTGGTGACTGAAAGGAGAAGAACATGCCAGATCTGAAGGAAAGTCTTCTTCAAGACTTAAAGGGGCATCATGTCTGGCAAAGTGCTCTGAGATACAGTCATTAAAGTCCAGCTCTAGTTCCTGATCTGGATTATCCAAAGCCTGTGATATATCAGTGGCTCCTGGAATTTCTGCCTGGACCAAGGTGGTCTCAGCTCCCCCTTCCTCATGGTTTGTGTCTTTGGTTCTACCACTGCTGCTCCTGTGTGGGGATACGTTCTCTGTCACCCAGTGAGGCCGACAAGTCTCTCTCTTTATCTTTTCCTCCTCATGTTCCTCATTCTCGGGCAACTCTGGCATGACAGGTTTACACAGACAATGCTCCCTTTCAGCCACAAGTCTGTCATCTCCCAGCTCATCCCCAATCTCAGAAAGAGAGCCCACATAGCAAGCAGGGACCTCTTGCAATTCGGCAGTTAGATTAGGTGAACAGGAGTGAGAAGTGCCAGAATTATAAGAGGAGTTCCAACTGCCACCCTCAGCAGTGATGTAGGATCCAGATGGAGAAGTGGGAGGAGAGCACAAATCGGACTCATCTGTTGGTGAACCAGGACCTGTGCTTGGACTGCTTGGTTGCCCTTGTTGTTTAAGATGTGAGCAGTAGGCCATCTTAATCGGCGTGGAAGGGGCTGTGTAATAACGATCTGGGTCCAATCCAGGAAGAACACCAATTCGTTGAGGATCAACTAGACAGGAGGGCTCAGAGAAGGACAAGGAAGGCACTTCACCCTGAGATGGAAACTGTGTGTCTTCTTCATCATCTGGGAAAAAGGTACTGCTTTCAGTCAGCTCAGTATCTGCTGATTTGGTTTCTAGAATCGGGCATTCTAGTAGCTGTTCTACAATTCTCCCTTGTTCCGGAGTTGGGGTCAAAGTCTTTACCTGGTCAGAGTTTTCAGTCTCTTGACCAGTATCAAGCATAAGTTTTTCCTCTGCTGTAATATGTTTTTCCACAAGAAGTGTAGTATCTGAGTGAGGGGGTTCTGAACTGGGTAATTCTTTACTTGTCTTTTTGTCACCAATCTGTGTCTCCATGTTTTTGAGTAATGCTTCTTGTCCCATTACAACCCTTGCATCCATGGACTCAGGCTCTTGGTAGTCACTCTCAACTTCAGCTCCAGTTAATACTTTAATCCTCTCCATTTTCACTGGCCCCCGTCTGCATCCACCTTTACCAAATCGCCCTGTTAGCCGGCCTACTGTGCGTCCATCCGATTCAAAGCTGGCACCCTCAGGCTGAGGTCGAGTAGAAGTGTTTGGTTTAGACATGACCAAACGAGGTCCAAATGGAGAGGTACATTGTGGGGAGAGCTTGGGTGGAGTGCTTGGAGATGGACTGGAGGCACTGTCAGTTGGAGTTGAGGCTGTGGAGCTTGATGCTTGCCTGGATAAATCTGAAAAAGATGACAGTAAGAAATTTAGAAAACACGTTAGAAACAACTTAAATCATAAAATATTTCTTTGAATTGTGCCTGCACTTGATGTTTTTTGTTGTTGTTGTGCTTTTAATGGGTTTCACCTCTTATATTTTAAATCGCTACTAAGCACATTTATTTATTGGATAATATTGGAATTACAGCAATATTGAAATTACAGCAAGCCTAGGGATCATGGCAGGTGGACAGCTGGACTACCAAGGTGGGGCAATGGTAGCATCCGGTCATATGATTGCAAATACTCTACTACAGGAAAAGATTGACCTTTAAGTGAACTACTTGTGGTCTTGTACATTCTTAACACTTCCAGATGCTGCTGACATACATGCATATCCATTAATGCCATCAAAATGTCACATAAAATATTCAGTATATTGCTTGGAAAGGTCATTTACACTGAAACAGTTTGGCTGGAGTATTTTGGGTAGCATTTAATAAACAAAACAAAGTAAATTGCAAAGATTCTGTGGAGTTACAGTTTCTTCTTCTATCATTTTGCCTGTGAATAAATGTACCATCCAATCTTGGCAAAATCTTCACATTTACCCCATCCCAATAAATTCCAACCATCCTACAAGCACTGAACCAAGTATGAAATATTGCACTTAAAATAGTGATAGCAAAATGTTACTTGATTTATATTTGAATAAATGGTTTTCATCTAAACAAAACAAAAAAAAGTTTGACACTTACTGTAAGTGACATTACTTGAATTTGAAAATGGCTTTCACAAGCATGAAGCACACGTATTTTTGAAATAAAAAAATTAAACTATTTTATCAGTTGAATAGTTAAGTAGCGTTGATAAACACTTTCTTCTTTTTATTATTCTGGTTGAGGTTGAGAATAGCCCAGCATGTAAGAGTCTTGCTTTGAATTTGTCTTACAGATCAACTCTGGAGAGAGAATTTCCAAAGAAGGCTATTTGAAATATCTCATCACGATAGAGGGAGAAAGAGAGAGAGAGAGAGATGGTATAAAGAGCTTGGTTAAATAGTGAAAAGCAGCAATTTCATTGGCTCTTGACTAACAGTCTCTTGGAAGTCATTCTCTATTCTGCCTGCAAGGCAAACTTAGACTGACAGCACTGTCAGTAAGAGGAGGAATCTAATTTACTGTCAGCAGAATAATAATGCAGGTTCAACCACACACCTACACACACACACACACTCACACACACCTACACACACACACACACACACACACACACACACACACACACACACACACACACACACACACACACCTACACACACACACACACACACACACACACACACACACACACACACACACACAGTCACGCACATAGTCATATTTACTATATACAATATACTGTATATACAGATGGGGAAAAAAACAGCCAAGTGGCTTAGTAAAGTGTTGGGCTACCACAAGACTCCAACACAGCGTCAATGCACATTGGCGAGAACTATCCTCTTATGAGAGAGGCACTATAGAACTATACTAGAACTATATTCTTATGGTGGTGGTAGGAAGCACTATCTAACAAAATGTGCCAAAATATTCCATAAATGTTCAGCTGGTTTGACATTGTTTATATGCAAATAAGCTGCACATCATACACAATGGCTGATTATTTAAGCTAAGTAATGTTAAAATGTCAGACCACAGTCCACTGGGCATTTCAGTTGCCAGCACTGTATAAGGGTCTGCAGAAACCTAGATGATTGTACTGTACATGGTACACAAATATACACACACAAGGAATATCTTCATGTGAAGTTGCCAGATTTGTTTATTTTTAAACAATAATTGGCTGGATTTGCAACAAGGTCAAGCATGTAAAAAGTAAGTCCACAGGCAGGAAATTTCTCTGCTAGCTTAAAAATAATCACAAACAAGCCATATGTATCACTCTGTGTCATAGCTGTTCTAACAATTATTAACTAGCATGGGTAGGTTGGTATGGTCCGCGGTAGTGGAAAGAGGAGAGGGCAGTTGCCTGCCAAAACCACCTACAAAACCAGTTACGGAAGCATATCTGATAACGTTATATGCGTCTGAATTGCCTTTGAACCATCCTTGTTATTTTGTTCACACAGGCTACAAAGCTAACTAGCTTTTAACACGAGGCTTTTAACACGAACCCTCCCTTCAACTCCTGATCAAGGGCAATACTTGGTGTATTGAACAAGGGATTGTACACAGTACATAGGACACTAGCTTTCCATTTTACGCTATTTAAGACTCAACCCTGAAACCCCAGAAGTTAGTTTTCCCTTTGTTTGCCATAACCTATGTTTACAGACATTGATTACATATAATAAGGCAATATCACATGAGGGAGAGTTCTGTTGGACTAAATATCTGCACGGCTGTGATGCCTTCAGCGTTCAGTCTGCACTTTTGTGCCTATTAAGGCATCACACAAACAGTTTAGTAGTATTCAGTAAAACAGCCAAATCGCTTGTGGGATCCATCATACATCTAGAAACATCTATATTCCAACTAGGCACTGTGGAGGCCAATGGTATCATTGTATTTATTCCCATTTTTACAACTGTGGTAGGACTTCCAGTCTACATTCATATGCACATTCACAAACTACAAGTAGCCTAAAGCCAGGTTGCCTAATCTGCATGTTTTTGGACTGTTGGAGGAAACCGGAAGAAACCAAGCCCGGGGAAAACATGTGAACTCAGTACACAGACCCCTAACCACTAAGCCACCGTGCCACCATCAGTGGTGTCAAAAGTATTCACATTCATTACTTGAGTAGAAGTATAGATACTAGGGTTCAAAAATACTTCTTTAGAAGTTGAAGTATCAACCCAAGCTTTTTACTTAAGTAAAAGTTTAAAAGTACTGGTTTCAAAACTACTTAAAGTATAAAAGTAAAAGTACCGTGAGGGGCGACAAAAGCATTAAGGTCTCTCTTTCTGATCATGCGATGGGGGGGGGGGGGGGCGTTGTTTGCGTTCTTATCATGCGACCGGAGGGGTTGCACGTTCTGATCATAAAAATAGAGTAACGAGGCTATTTTTAAAATGTAAGGAGTAGAAAGTACAGATAATTGCTTAAAAATGTAAGGAGTAGAAGTAAAAAGTCAGCTGAAAAATAATTACTCCAGTAAAGTATAGATACTCAAAATTTCTACTTAAGTAAGGTAACGAAGTATTTGTACTTCGTTACTTGACACCTCTGGCCACCATCCTCTTGTTGTATTTTGTTTAATTATATGTCCTTATCTCCTGGGATAGGCTCCAGGTCCCTGCGACCCTAAATACAGGATAAAGCGGTATAGAAGATGAAGATGAAGAAGATGAATATATGTCCTTAGTGTCTGTAAAAATAGATGACATTGTATCTATTTTGTACAGAACCATTTTTGTTATAGTGGGAACTACAGACTAGTCTAAAATGATGATTAAAGGCTGTATATTCAGTAGTTTCGATATGTGCTTTTTTTTTCTTAAATAAGGAACACTAGGACACCAAGAGGACAAGGAAAAGCATGGATAAAAACAAATACTCAAGAATAACTATGTGTTCATTCATGTACCAACATTATTTTGAGCTAGTCTTTTTGTATGGATATGTAGTTGCTCTGTGTTTCTCCCAGTGTGTGTGTGTGTGTGTGTGTGTTTCAGGAAGATAGTGCGTTAGCTCTGACATATTTATACGTATGTTTTGCTGTGGGTGGTTTGTTGTGCTTAGTCATGAGGCGAAATGATTACATCACCGTATCGCACCCGTTGCACACGGAGCAACTGTTATGGGGTGGTATGAAAAACAGTACAGTGGTTTTTTTTGTCAGATTTTGTATGTTTGTGTGTCAGAGAGACAGTTTGCATTTTTACACGGACAGATCCTGAAATGGGCCTGCAACATGCACGTCTGCGATACTGAAGGGTGCATTTGCTCAAGGAATACACGAACAGATGCAGCAGTTTCTCTCCCTCTCTCTCTCTCTCTCTCTCACTGTCTGTATGCATGACCTCTTTCTTGAATGTCCTTCCCTACCGAATCCCTGCAGTTTACAAAACAGAATGTGCAGTAGGTGTAAGGCACGCCATAAATGATTACTTCTCATCAGATCAGCAGGCATGAATTTAAACACTGAGTCGGCATTAGGCTTCACGTCATTATCCCCCACCTCCCCAGCTCCACCCCCAAATCCTTTTGCACCTGCATGCTCTGATATTCACTGCTGCAGTGACTGAGCAATCTGAAATTTCTTGCTTAGTCACATTTGTAGCCGCATTTTGTGCTAGCATCCTCTGGATAGCATGTAACAACCCACTAGATATCTACACTGAATTACTTGTAAATGTATAATGTGTTACAATGACATGTAACAAGGGTCATAGCCAATCATGGTCATTTGCGAGCTCATGTACGAGGAATAGAATAGATAAAGCTTCTATGATGCAGAATGTTTAAAAAAAAATCAGCAAATAAGAAAAAAATGTTGGCTGGCTTGGAGGAAGCATTTGTTAGATATGTTGTTAGATCTCATATGACAAGGAGAAGCTGGCTGTAATCAGACTGTTTCTGCATACTTCCATAATTGACGACTGGTTGTGAAATTAAGTGTGGGGATAAACTATAATCTCTATCGATATCTCAACAAAAAGATTAACTGCATATCCAGAATGTTCTTTCATGCACAAACACACTGGAAATTGAAAAGCAGTTGCATTATTGTTATTTATGTATTCGTTTATTTTCATTAATTAAGTCTGTACATCTCTATTTGCTTCATGCTGTTTCTTATGAATGCCAAACACAGTAAACAGTAAAACCCTTTTTTTTTTTTTTTTAACTTTGATTGAATAATCTGTCTTTCAAACACATATTTGGGGGGGGGGCATGCTGAAATGCTGACACATACATGACTGTATGATTGTATTTAATCTGTAAATTATCAATCTTTGCTTTAAACATGTTACCATGGATACAATAGACCAGTACAGTCCAGTACTGCATACCACTAAAAGATACAGTGGAGTTATGCAGTACCAGGAAGAGGGCAGAGCAGCCGCCTGCCAAAACCCCACGTTCAAAACCAGTCAATGAAGCACTTTCAGTACGAAAAAAACATCTGCTAATTTTATGCCATCTTAAACAATACTTAATAATAGCTTCCAAGTTGTTTTAAACTGCCTCTAAAATTGCTGTTTTGATATTTCATTACTGCTAAGCAACACGATTGTGAGCATCTACTGACGCGCTGACAGGATCATGACTCACCTCAATGCATTGTTCACGGCTAATTCAAGCTATAAAGCTAATTAGCTTCTAAGACAATGCTGATTCCAAATGGCCTCTCTATTCCCTGAACAAGGGCACTTCTTGGTGTGTGGAACAAGGGATTGTACACCATTCATAGTGCACTAGCTTCCCATATTACCCTATTTGGGATTCAACCGCAGAACAGTTAACTGAAGTGGTAATAAGGAGGTGTAAAATAAAAAAAAAAAAAAAAAAAAAAAGGTTTCACAGGAATTTTAATTTATCTTTGTATATACAGATTGACAGTAAAGCCAGATGGAATAGGAGATATCTATTAGGAGAAGGTTTAGGAAAAAAGCAGAAAATTTCCATTTCTTGCTCTTGTTGATCCAAAATACACTCCAGATTAACTATGGGGTTAAAACTGTTCTTTCACCCCTCCTAAAAAGCACTCTTTTTCAGTATAATATGATTAGTTAATGTACAGTTCAATCTGATTATAGTAGACGAAAAATGAAATTGGAAAGATTCCCAGAAGAGAAGAGTTTGATAGAAAATGTTTTCCTGGATAATACAGAGAAGCTTTATATATTGTTTCTCATTTTCTAATGATCAATTTCTGATTAATTATTGAAATTAACTGTGGAAATATGTATAGTGCCATGTGCCATGAACCATGGACTTTGGAAAATGTATAGTGCCATGTATAACCCCTTTAAGGACTACCTTGTATAAATATGTCCAAATGTACTGTAGATAGTACATTCATCTCGATTTTTTTTACTTTACATTTTTTGTAGTGCAATTTTTATTGAACTTTTATTGCAAAAAAATATCTCTTTCTTCCTATTCTATTTCATCTTTACATTTTTAGCTCACGAACAGTCGTATAAGAATTTTACAGCATGTCCTACTGTGTATGGTTGTGTACGTGGCAAGTAAAATTTGAATTTGACCTGCTCATCTCATCTACGTTGCTTAGTAGGCTAAAGATAGTGGTGACACGCTGGCACACGAGAGATTTTTTCATTAATTTTTTTTTAGGCCACCTCACCCACTCACACTGTGGTTGTGCTATATAACCTGGCACTCGTAAACGTTTTTAGCTATTGTCATCATGTAGAGCTGCTTGTCTTTTTATTGCAACATGAGAATAAACAAAAAATATGCCTCATCAAGACTTAGTTATATAACTATATTTTATTTATTATAGAAATACATTCCATGTATTTATGTAAACAATCAGAGATTATATAATTTTGCAATATACAATAGCAGTAGCATCGTCTAGATCAATTCTCTGCTAAATAGAACTCAATCTTTCCTATACTTGATCTTATATACTGTACTGTACATCATGTAGACTATAGTATAGAAAATATTCCCCTCTCTAGAACTCTGTATTACTGCAGCAACAGCATTGCAGAGCTATTTAATAGTGATTTAAGACTTCCTGGTGCTGTAATGCTCACATTTTTCGAAATCATCCAAAAATCTGGAATAATTTATTTACATCACATTTTTTGAGCAGGCACTTGTCTTGGCCACAGTGGGTCCTCAGTGATGCTGTGTCATGCTCTGGATGTATTACAGCATCTCTTTTGGGACAATGCTGATGCTGTTTCAGGGTGCGGCCAATCCAAACCTCTCTCTCTCTCTCTCTCTCTCTCTCTCACACACACACACACCCTATTTTGTACTGAAAGGAGTCCTTCAGAAAGCATCCACACCTCCTTTACCCATTCTGTCTCTATCATATGACTTTCTTTTCTCACATAGCTTATTTGATGTCACAGTAAAAGCTGCACACTTTCCAACGTTCCAAACTCTCACTTATTTCACATTAAAATCTGTGCACATTCCTTATATTTATTGCTTTTCTTTCTTCTTATGTTGTTTGTCTCACCTGGTATCTCTGTGTCCGTGTCCAGTAAGTCTTGTGTATCCCCGGGCATGTTGATCCTCACCCAGCCTCTGACGCACTTGTTAGAAACGGATGATAGGAGCTCAGGAAGTAGCAAATGAGTGCAGGGTATGTTGCTAAGATGTTTTGTTGCTGAGTATTTGTGTGTGGTGTGTGTGTGTGTGTGGGAGAAAGTGGTAGAAAGGCAGCGAGAGAGAGGCTGCAGAAGGATGGGTGGAATCTGAACGAGAGCTGCAGTGCTCTCCCTGATTGCAGCGAGTCCTCAGCCCAACCCCTCTCTCTCTCTCTCTCTCTCTCTCTCTCTCTCTATTTCTCTCTCGCACATACACCCTCCCTTTCCACCTGCGGCCTCAAAACATCTACGTCCTTCTGTATCACACCACTCTCTCTCTTCATGCGAAATATCATGGATGTGTTTAGTGTACTAAATAGATGCTTTCTTCTTGAGAATGGGAGAAAATACCTTAATATTCTTTTTTTTCAATAGTGAAAAATAGAAAGGTTTAAGTTACTTACAGGTGTAAAGATGGTATGATTTGGATAAATGTATGAATTTAAGTAAAAAAATTATCACATAAATCAATTATTATGATTGAATATAAATGAATCGACATTTAGAATTCCTGATAAATTGGTTATTAATAAACAAGGATGCACAACTTATGTGTATAATATGAATTGGTTACACACATCAACTACCTGTAGATAATTTGTTGTTATAAATGTCTTTAGGTGACTTTGCTTGACTTTTATTACACCAAGTACAACACCACCATCATAGTGGTGTGTAAAAACACATACGGTAGTACAGAAGAGAGGTATGGGCTCATTTTCTTCTGGCTTTTGACTTTACATACAGTTACTGTATCTGATTGGACTAGAGGTGATAATGCACGGTAACAGAACTGGGATGTTTAATTCTACTTATCACTCCGCGTCTCAGGTGTTCTACAACTGTTGGTTACAGCATGAGGAGAGAGCAGCTACATGCCAAAAACCACATTCCAAACCAGTCACTGAAGCACTTTTAGCAATATGATAATGTTTTAAATAACACTTTGTCTACTTAATAATTGCTTATAAGTCATTCTGAATTGGCTGTGTGTGTTGTTTTATTTACACCTAAGGTGAGCTACAAAGCTTCTGACACAAGGTTGTATCCCAAGCATTATCAATTCAATTCAATTCAATTAAACTCAATTCAACTTTATTTGTATAGTGATTTAAAGAATGGTCATTGTTGCAAAGCAGCTTTTCAGAATCAAAAGAAAATTATGGAAATGTGTTTGAAATGTAAAAGAATGTGTATGAATCAAAATGATCAAATTGTCTATGCCAAGGGCGATGGTGGCAAAAAGAAAAAAAAAACTTTCTGAGATGGCAGTAGGAAGAAACCTTGAGAGGAACCAGACTCAACAGTTAACCATCCTCATTTGGCTGATAAGGGAGAACAGATGATGTCTAAGTTAATATCGCATCCAGGTCGTTATTGTAGGCTCAGACTGTAGGAAACTCCAGTCCTGAACTATAGAGTGCCTGCAGTCACAAATCCTCAGAGAACAGCCATCTGCATTGGATCACTGGCAGCTCTGTAGCCGCATGTGTAACTCCACAGAGAGAGACGGGAATAGGGAGAGAGGAAAGGAGAGAAGAGAAGAGAAAAGAAGAGAAGGAGAGATAAGTTGGGTATGGTCACAGTCACGCAATGTATGAAGTGAATGTTTACATAGTGGGGACTCCGGCAGGATTAACTATGACAGCATAACTAAAAGGGAGAGCAGGAAGGAAACACAGACATGAGCACTCCCTGAGCATCTAAACATACCAGTTCACCATAATACTCTACCTCCATGAGTCCCCCAGATCTGCTCCCTCACCCAAGGCAAATCCATTCACAAAAACATTTGACTAAATAAATAGGTTTTCTATTTATTTATTTCTAGGTTTTCCAAGACTTGACCACTGAGTCCCAAACATTAATTGGATGGCTATTCCATAACTTTGGGGCTCTGTCCCTTGCTGTAGTTTTCATAATAATCGGGACTGACGCTGCCTGTATCATTTAATTGTAGTAGGCATGTCAGGTCGCAAGACACAAGCAGTTAACTCAGGTGCAAGACCATTTAGTGCTTTATAGGTCAATAGCATTATTTTCAAATCGATGTGAAATTTCACAGGGAGCCAATGCAGTGTGTATAGGATAGAGGTGATGTGCTCATATCTTCTGGTTCTAGTGAGGTCTCCTGCTGCTGCATTCTGGACTAATTGAAGCTTGTTTATGCACCCAGTTGAACACCCAGGCAGTAAGGAGTTACAATAGTCTAACATAGAGGTGATGAAAGGATGGATTATTTTTTCTGCATCATTTAGTCAAAATAACTTCCTTAACTTGCCAATATTTCTGAGATGAAAGAATGCTATCCTGGTAATATTATCTATATGATCTTCAAATGACAGACTGGAATCTATAATTACACCAAGGTCTTTTACTGTTGAATATGATCAAATAGAAAGGCCATCCATACTGTAATTACTGTGTGATCAGAAATCTTATTTCTAGCTGCATGTTGTCCTAGTAGCAGTACTTGACTGTCATGTCTGGATTAAGCGGAAGTAAGTTAATTAACATCCATGTCCTTCACACATTGCTCAACTTTACAGCTGGTTTTCACTCATTTTGCTTGCTGAGTCATATAACTGTGTCGTCAGCATAACAGTGAAAACTAATATCATGCTTACGAATTAGGTTGCACCGAGGGAGCAAGTAGAGAGAAAATAGCAGTGGGCCTAAAACCGAACCCTGTGGAACACCAAACTCCACTTGAGAACATGCAGAATAGTCACCATTTAAGTCTACAAACTGATAATGATCAGTCAAATATGATCTGAGCCAGGAGAGGGCACTTCCCATAACTCCTATTAACATTTTCTAATCAATGAAGAAGAATACTATGATCCAATGGTGTTAAAAGCTCAACAAATACAAGCAAAGAGATGCAACCCTGATCAGTGGCCAGTAGGAGGTCATTTACTACTTCAACAAGCAATGTCTCTGTGCTGTGATGGTGCCTAAATTCTGATATATTTTGTGTATGCTGTTCCTATGTTGTTAAATAAATGCTAATTTAAAAGGTTTTGGAACATACCAACTGCTAAGTGAAGAGTGAACACACGCACACACACACACTGCTTGGCCAGAAATTTGTTGCCATTTCAGAATGGTCAAATAATTGGGCTGCATGAACCAAAGAAAACAACAGACATTTGAAATTACTGGAACTGAGTTAAGAACCCTTCAACACATTATCAAAAACTAGAAGGATGGGGCTGGACTGTCAACTTTGAAACAGGAAATGTTGGGAAAAAGTGGACATCACGTAAACACTTAGTGAAGTTGCAGGGGAAAGTAAGAGCATTTCCATACAAACACAATGTGATGAGAACTCACAGGATAATACTGTTTGGGCATAAACAGTGTGTGGCCACAAGAAACTCACTTGTTAACCAAACTAATCAGAAAAAAAGTCTTGAATTTGGTAGGAAGAGTAAAGATTTGACTTTGGAGCAATGCAAAAAGACCATGTGGTCTGATGAGTTCCGATTCCGACCCTATTCCAGCATGTTGAGTGTACCAGGGTAAGAAGGGAAACGCATGAAGCGATTCACCGATCATGCATAGTGGCCTCTGTGTTATGATCTGGGGTTTCTTCAGCTGGTCAGGTCTAGGCTCAGCAATGTTATGTGCAGAGGTGGAAAGTAACGAATTACATTTACTCGCGTTACTGTAATTGAGTAGCTTTTTTGTGTATTTCTGCTTTTTAAAGTATTTTTAAAAATCTGTAATTTTACTTTTACTTAAGTACGTTTTGTTTGAATTATTGTAATTCGCTACATTTTAAATCATATTCGCTACTGAGTAAAAAATAAATGAATGAAAATGATAAAACAATAAAAAAATATTGTGCTTTGTATAAATGCTCCGTTGCGCCGCGTGTGTGTATCATGTCCTGGTCGCGCGCCGATCCAGACTCCACTCCAGGTTTTCTGACATCGGGATTGACCTGACCTTCCACACGGCCGCTTCTGCCCTGAGTGACGTCATCGACTAACGCGACTGGAGAGAGACGCGCGAAAGATGAAAGAGGTTGTGATTTTGGCGTTTTGACATTTGGTTGTGTATTCTGGTTTGACTTTTTGCCTCCAATTGACTTTGATTATTGCTTTGTCCCTATGGTTTGGTTGGTCTTTGTATATATTTATAGATAATTTCACTGTATGTCTGTGCACTCACTAATAGCAGGGGCGTGGCTGCCATTTATTTTTGGAAGAGGGAGTTTATTTGGGAATTTATTTGCTCAGGAATAAAATAAAGATAGCTGACTACCTTATTGTACGGAATGAAAGGGGGGGGGGGGGTGATAAAATTATATATACATAATATATATAAGGTTATCAAAGCAGTCCCACAGCTTAATCATAGCTAAAACAATCCAGTGAAATATTAGACTGTGAGACTTTTTTGAGTCAGGTATTTTATATAGTTTAGCTTAGGTTTATATTTTATATAGTTTATATAGGTTTAGGGAGTCCGGGAAGGTACCTGTATTTTTGTTTGTGTTTTTTTTTTTTTTTGCAGGTAATCTAGCTACTAAATATAAATACCATTTTGTTTATTATTTTGGCCTGGGTCCATCCTGAATCTGATCCTCCTCCTGTTGTGTGTGTGTTTGTGTCTGTGTGTGTGTGTATAAAAACCTCATTTTTTCATCAGTTAAAGATTGGATCTAGTTCTTTCTGCCATATACCACCATTTCCATACAGTTTAAAATAGAACCCTGAACCATTCTTTTGCTGTATGACCCTAGACTGGGACGTAACACCATATTTAAGTGACCACTTTGATTTTCAAGCACAAGAAAGACAACAGCTTTATTATGCAAATGTGTTCCTTCAGTTAAAAAACAACTAGTTTGAGATTTTATATCTGCTCATCTTTTTTGAACTACGCTAGAATGCCTCATCCCACCCCCGCTGTTAAAAAAATAAAAATAAAAAAGTAACTCGGTAACTTTTACTCTGAGTACATTTTTTAATGAGCTACTTTTTACTTTTAGTTGAGTAGATTTTTATAATGGTAACTTTACTTGTACTTAAGTAAAATTTCACTGAAGTAACAGTACTTGTACTTGAGTACAAAATTTTATTACTCTTTCCACCTCTGGTTATGTGGCAATAAAATGGAAACAGCTGCAGATGCAAAAGTTATACATGCAGTGCATGTTTACAACATTAAACTTATCGCATAAATGATGTAGTTAAGGGGCATGTAAACATTTTTTTCAGTGAGTCATTGTTGGGGTAGATTTGATCTTTATGTTTTTTCCCCAGACACATTATTAGCACTGATTGAGAAGACATCTTTTTTTTCTCCTAAAAAGGAGTATTTGGGAAGATTGTGCAGCCAAAGACACATTACACAAAATTATAGATAACAGAATTTCAACCTTATATAAGCTACAGTAAAGCATTAGGAAAATGAGCCACTTAAAAAATCATAAATGCAACTCCCTATTTCTTTGTAAGTGTGTGGTATAATTTGCCCCACAAAATTTTTATTATGCTATCAGAGAAATTGTGATCTAATGTTTTAATCAGCTTTAATAGTTTGGGTATCAAACTCCTGATATACTTATATTATTTTTGATTTCATCCCTCCCGTCAGCCATCATTAGTCTTAATGTCTGAGCTCATAACTCGCTAAAAAGTGACTGTTATTCATTTACAAAAACACCTGCCACCTAAATTAGGGCAGAATATATCTTTTTCCTTATTGCAGTGGGACGCTGTAGCACAGAACTGTCCTCCATGTTTCCATAGCAACTGAGCTGTGTGAAACATCCACAGCATCTTTAGAAATGAAACTGCGCATGTGGAAAATCCCAACACTGCCAAGGTTGTGGGATTTTCCAAGAGGCTTCTTTTCATTCCCTCTCTTTCGTTTTCTTTTCTGAAAGATTGAACCTCTCTAAAGGAATTCTGCAGAACTGGCCCGCTTTCTGTTTAGAAGCCTTGTTCCAGTTTTCATGGAAAGTCCCTAGGTCTCCTCTCTCTCTATCTCTCTCTCTCTCTCTCACACACACACACACTCCCATTTAATTGTACCACTTGTATAGGCTTGCCCAAAACCCCTAGCACCTTAAACTGTAACACGACATTAATTAAATTCTTGCCGAACATGCCAATCCTGAATTCTCAACAGTGCCAAGTCAATTAGCAATGTGATAGATCGAGCGCATACACACAAAGAAACCCACACGATCACATGCAGGCTTAACATTACATCATCGACTCATAAGAGTGACAGCTTTATTAAAAGTGCCATTGAGCTGTATAATTTCTTCTTTATACTGTGATATTGATTTGTGCAACGTAAAACAAGCTGTTTAGACACACTGAATCATCTCTGCCATACTGTGGCAATTCGTGGAGATTTGTTTAAGTGAATGGTCTCAAGTGTGTATGCTAGAGCCAGCATCATTAATCGTGACCCAGGGAACAGTCATCGATTTATTTTTTGTGCTCTTTTGGCAGAATCTGAGAAATAGAATATTATAAATATTTTTCAAATATACAGAGGGACCCAAAAAAATATATGCATTAACAAAGAATCACGGTCACATGATAGCATCAACGATGAAACATAATTCAAATTTTAAAAAAGGGCCTAGATAACAATAGTTGAAGCTTATGGGCCCCTATGTATCTGCACTGTATATACAGTATACTGTATATTTTTCCCATTCAGCCACAAGAACTTTAGTGAGATCAAAATGGGTACGGAGGCTTTGTGTGCGGTCTGTTTTCCAGTTTATTCCTAAGTTGAGGTCAGAGCTCTTCCACTCCAATCTTGGCAAAACATGCCTTCATGAACCTTGTTTTATGCACAGCGGTATTGTAATGCTGCAAAAGGATTTTCCCTCTTAGTTCTAGTGAAGGGAAATTGGGACGCCATGGGATACAAAGACATGTTATAAAATTATGTGTTTAGGGAAAGTCCACATATGGGTGTGACAGTCAGGTGGACACAAACTTTTTACTGTATAGTACTGTATGCAGTATGTGGTGAGCTACATGTTTCTAATTTCAGTCGTTTCCAGGTACCATACAACTAGAGTTTTTTCCCCCAAATACGATAAAATGTTTCAAATATTTCTCAGATTTTCCCACTATTTCTTACTTAGAATCTCTAATTATTATTATTATTATTATTTAAGCACAAACCATATCTTTAACCTAATGTTTAACCAAACTCGAAATACCACATTTCCCAAAATATTTGCTTGACAATTTAGGTTTGTATATCTACAGTGGGGGAAATAAGTATTTGATCCCTTACAGATTTTGTAAGTTTGCCCACTTACAAAGAAATGAAGGGTCTATAATTTTTTATCATCGGCAAGACCAAAGAGTTGTCAAAGCAAGTCAGGAACAAGATTTTAGACCTGCACAAGACTGGAATGGGCTACAAGACCATCAGCTAGAAGATTGGTGAGAAGGTGGCAACTGCTGGAGCGATTATTTACAAATGGAAGAAATACAAAGTAACCATTAATGGCCATACTGTATATGCAAGATTTAATGGACCTCATGGACTAAGAATAATCATGACAAAAATGAGGGACCAGCCCAGGACTCCACGGGAGGAGCTTGTGCATGATCTCAAGGCACAGTCACCAAACAAACCATTGGTAACAATACGCCTGCATTTGTATCATGTGCTTTTTCTGGATTTTTGGTTGATATTCTGTCTCAATCCTTTACAATAAACCTATGATAAAAGTTATAGATCCTTAATTTCTTCGAAAGTGGGCAAACTTAGAAAATCTGTAGGGGATCAAATACTTATTTCCCCCACTGTATGCAATACAGATCAATCAGTATACTATATATATATAGTAACCTAAATATACTGTAAAGTCGTTGTTGAAGATGGATGAATAATTGAATGAATGATTTTGTAATGAAATAGATCAATCATATTAATATGATTTAAAAAAATGCAGAATAAGTAGAATAATCTGAATATTTGTAAACATGATTATGTCTTCCTTCAAACAGTAATTACACATATTCATATGGAAAACAGAGGTACATGTTTTATTCAAAACATTGTTCATAGTTTGGTCTGATCAAGGCAAAAGCAAAACAGGCTACTGATGTGTTTCGCTTGTTATTTGGGTTGCCATGGCGCACACTACTCTGTTATAGATTTAAGTAATCCATCCTTTTGTCCCACGTCTCCACTTGTGTTTGTCTGATGTAAGAGCTCTCATTAAATGGCTGTCCTAAGCAGATTTCAGACGAATGCTTATATGGCATAGATAAACTGTCACCTCTCCTATTGCCTTGCAAGAAGAGGGATCTTCTGACAAGCTCTTTTTTTTAAGCTTCTGGTCATTATGAGACCATAAATTGCTATTAAATAAAATGCCAAACATCTACAATTCATCATTTGTTTGTAACATTCTGCATGATATTTTAATTTGAAAGTCACTTCCTATAGAAGAAATACATTCACAACCTATAAATAATATTTTAAATAATATACTTTTATTTAATTATCTCTATTTTAGATACTTATTGTCACCAATAAAGGTTACACTACAGAAAGGTCTGGATTTTACCTCAATGTTAATGGAGAGAAAATATTTTTTTTCTAATAAATTTTAAATACATAGGATAATAATTATATTGGTTTGAATACAGTGATTTAAAAAAAAATATTAACACCTTCTGTGGCTTACTGTCTTTCTGGAGGGTGCTGATTATCATCTTCCAGTCCACTGTCAAGTCAGCAGTCTTCCCCATGTGTGTACAGTTTTTTTTCACTCATCTCTTCTGCAAATTCGTCAACCTGTATATTAGATCCTATACCGACACATTTTCTTAAACAGATAGTACCAGTAATAACAGAACCGATGTTGAGAATAATTAATTCCTCACTCAGCATTGGTTATGTTCCAAAATCTTTTAAAGTAGCAGTTATTAAACCAATAATTAAGAAACCTGACCTCGACCCCTGTCAGCTGTCCAATTACAGGCCAATATCAAACCTCCCCTTTATCTCTAAGATTCTGGAAAAGATAGTAGCGGAGCAGCTATGCTCATATCTACATAGAAATGGCATACATGAACTGTATCAGTCAGGATTTAGGCCTCATCACAGCACAGAAACAGCACTCGTTAAAGTAGTAAATGACCTCCTATTGGCCTCTGATCAGGGTTGTGTAACTATGCTTGTATTACTCGACCTCAGTGCAGCTTTTGACACTATTGATCATGCTATTCTTCTTCACAGATTAGAAAATTTAGTAGGAATTAAGGGTACAACCCTCTCCTGGCTCAGATCCTATTTGACCGATCGTTATCAGTATGTAGACTTAAATGGTGATTATTCTGCATGTTCTCTAGTGGAGTTTGGCGTTCCGCAGGGTTCAGTTTTAGGCCCACTGCTTTTTTCCCTTTACATGCTTCCTCTGGGCAACATAATCCGTAAGCATGGTATTAGTTTTCATTGTTATGCTGACGACACACAGCTATACGTCTCAACAAAACCTGATGAGAAAAACCATCTTACTAAAGTTGAGCAATGTGTTCATGACATAAGAAATTGGATGCTAATTAACTTCCTTCTGCTTAATCCGGATAAGACAGAAGTTCTAGTCATAGGACCGCATACAGCTAGAAGTAAAATCTTAGATCACACCGTAACTTTAGATGGCCTTTCTGTTCCGTCAAGTGCAACAGTAAAAGACCTCGGCGTGATTATAGATTCCAGCCTTTCATTTGAAGCTCATGTAGATAATATCACCAGGATAGGATTCTTTCACCTTAGAAATATCGCCAAAATAAGAAATATATTGTCGCTAAATGATGCAGAAAAACTAGTTCATGCTTTTATCACTTCTAGGTTGGACTATTGTAATGCCTTACTGTCTGGTTGTTCAGTTAGGTGCATAAACAAGCTTCAGCTAGTCCAAAATGCAGCAGCGAGAGTCCTCACTAAAACCAGAAGATATGAGCACATCACCCCTATCCTATCTTCACTGCATTGGCTCCCTGTGAAATTTCGCATTGATTTTAAAATACTACTCTTGACATATAAGGCATTAAATGGTCTCGCGCCGCAGTATCTGAGCGAACTGCTAGTGTCTTACAATCCGCCACGCCTACTTCGGTCAAAGGATGCAGGCTGCTTATCAGTACCGCGTATTATGAAAACTACAGCTGGGGGCAGAGCTTTTTCTTACAAAGCCCCAAAATTATGGAATAGTCTTCCAAATAGTGTTCGGGACTCAGACACAGTCTCAGTGTTTAAGTCTAGGCTAAAAACCTATTTATTTAACCAAGCATTTTATAAATAGATTTGCCATAAGGTAAAGGAGCAGATCTGGGGGACTCATGGACGTAGAGTATTATGGTGAACTGGTATGTTTAGATGCTGTCTTCCTCAGTCTCATTTGATCACCCAGGTTTGTTGACGGTGAGGTGATTGTTTGCTTTACATCTCAGGGAGCCCTCATGTTTGTGTTTCCTTCTGGCTCTCCCTTTTAGTTATGCTGTCATAGTTAGTCCTGCCGGAGTCCCTGCTTGCACTCTACAGTAAATATACATTCACATTAGACATTGTGACTGTGACCATACCTAATTGCAATCTCTCCTCCTCTTCTCTTCCTCCCCCTCTTTCTCTTTCCTCTCTCCCCCTGTCTCCCCCTTTCACTCTTTCTCTCTCTCTCTCTGTCGAGCTACACATGTGGTTCCTGAGCTGCCAGTGATCCAGACTCCCTCTGATCCATCCTGGTGCCCGGTTTCTGGTTGGAGGTCTCATCGCATGGATGCCCCGTGTGTCTCTTTAGGATGTGCCTGGTGTCTGGGGATGATTCTATCTACTTAGAAGATGGTTCTGGCCTCGACTGGTGTGGTCAGCTGTTTCTCTGAGGACTTGACAATTCGATAGTTCAGGACTGGAACTTTCTACAAGTCTATCTGAGTCTCGAATAACTACTGGACTCCATTTTACATCAAGTATTATAACATCAATTGACATCAACTATTATAGCTGAACCTAACACTTAACACTGTATAAATGCAGATCATTTCCTGCTATCTGTTTCACCCAGATGAGGATGGGTTCTCTGTCGAGTCTGGTTCCTCTCAAGGTTTCTTCCTATTACCGTCTCAGGGAGTTTTTCCTTGCCACTGTCGCCCTCGGGCTTGCTCGCCAGGGAATATCTGAACATTTTGATTCATACACATTCACATTCCATACAAACTTAAATAATTCTTTTGATTGTGTAAAGCTGTTTTGAGACAATGTCAATTGTTAAAAGCGCTATACAAATAAAACTGAATTGAATTGAATTGAATTGTACCGAACTAGACTGAAAGAGTGTTTGTCCTGTATGCATAGTAATTTACTCAACTCGAAATGAAACATTACAATATTTTGAGATACTGCATTTTGATTTTAAATGACCCGTGAGCCGTAATCATTAAAATAAAAACAAAAAAGGGCTTGACGTACTGTATTGAAATTCACATATAAAAAGACTCATTAAGGAACAGAGAAACTAAATTCAAATTCTTCACGTGTAACTGTCAGTATGATCTGTAATCGATTCAACTTTTTTTTTTCCCTGTGTGTATACATTTTTAATGGGACTTTACTGTGTGAAGCCTCTTACAAGGTCTCAATAATAAAAAGTCATATTGTTCAGAGCTAGGTATTTATATTTATTTCCAAAATCGACGGCAGTGTGGCCTCGGTTCAATTCCGGCCTCGGCTTGCATGTTCTTCCTGTGGTTGGTTTGTTTCCTACTGGTAATCTGGTTTCCTCCCACAGTCCAAAGACATGCAAATCAGGCTAACTGGCATTCCCAAAAAAATTGCCCGCAGTGTGTGCACAAGTGTGTGTTTGAGCGTGCCCTGTGATGGAACACCCTTTACAGTTTGTAATCCGGCTCGTGCCATGGGTCTGGGATAGGCTCCAGAAATACATTTTCATAAATATCTAATAATAAACCAAATACAATAGTTTAAATAACATTTTAATTCCATCCACATGCTGTACTTCACAATGCATCTGAATCATATATTTCATGTGGAAAAAAAAAAGACGTTTTTAAATGTTTCAAACTATTAGACCTGAGCACACCCTATTCATTTTTGAGCAGCCTCAATGACTGTCTCCTTGGCAACAAGGAAAGCCCCATCCTGTTGTCTAGGCAACCACATCACAACCGGTAAGTGGGAGTTTATTATTAGTGGAAGGAGAGTTCTCAGAGGAGACTTTACAGTTTATACAAGAATTGCAGAACCGATCGTTTTGTCTGGCTGGGTATTAAAAGCATGATAAAGTCTGTTTATGCTTGAAGCTGAATTTGTTCTACTGATGTACATACATTCACAAAAGGTACATGAGAAGATGAAGACCTGAAATACAGATTGGTATCAATTAGACTTTAAAAGTAATGAACTTGAGATGAAACAGTTTTTTTTCCTTCACAGAATGCTAATACCGCCTTGGAACCTCGGAAAACTCATAATAAATAACTGTAGAGTATTTTAATTCAGTTAAAAAGTGTGTTCAGCTTTATATCCTTTCTGCACAAAAATCCTGAATTTCAATGTACATGAACATTTACGATTTGTAAATAAATGAACGTTTTATGAGCTTCATTCTCTAATTGTCTCTGGTTGGATCTAAACAACTCGGTGCCCAAAACGTATTTGCCTTTTCTTGGTTTCTGAAGTTCTGATTTGGTCTGTGAATGTGCTGCTGTCCATAAGATCACTTAGCCATGTCCTCAGCTACAGCCTTCCCAATCTTATCCTTGAGATAGGACACTCGCTGCCAATCTGTCTTCAATTCCAGCCACTCGAAGTATGGAACCTGAAGAAAGACACAATAGAAAGTGGCTCCTGGAAATGCTTCACATGATCAAGTTTCCTTTATATCATTTTCAAATCTACACGTCTTCCTGAATCAGATTAGGTTTCTACTGACTCACAAGATGTCTACCTTTACATCCTTAAGAACCTATGTTGGGGGTCATCATCATTTCTTCACTGGTAGTTCTTCAGTGAGAAAATACTTGCTGATGAATTCAGGTCTGTCTAACAAGGTTATGGACAACTGACTGCATGGGTTGTCTTTATGTACAAAAATATATATACAAAATAGTTCATCCTTGGAAGAAGGTTGTATTGATTTACAGTGACCCTTATCTCTCGGCTCACAAATACAGAAACTGAATGGAAGATCCTGGCCGAGCAACCTGTCTCATCCATTACTGGAATTCTTGCTCACATTTATTTCAAGCTATAACGTTGTCTAATCATTTTTCAGTCTGAACTAATAAAAGAACCAGCCAAGTCAATCCAGTTCTAACAGGATTATCCTAAATGCTGCAGAGAGAGAGAGAGAGAGAGAGAGAGAGAGAGAGAGAGAGAGAGAGATTCACTCCTGTTCTGCAGCACCGTGCTACCGCTATTGCTGCTATTTTTAAACCAAGCATGGGACAATCTGCTATGCCAGACGCTGCAGCACGATCAGGGCTAATCTGTGTTAGCCGTGGCTGACAACAAAGTCAAGTAGACGTAAAAGTATGAAAATCGATGACATTCAAACCTTGAGCAACTTGACACACGCAGTAATGTGGTAGCACATATATTGATACAATCTGTACAAGAGAGGCTTTAAACAAATAATTTTATATACCAATAATTACTAATCCCATGCCTACAGCTTCTTTTCTGTTTTTGTACACATGGATGCAATGCAGGGGAATTAAATGAAAGTATACCGGACACTAGTTGCATAAGTACACTGACCCATACGCCGACTAGGCATATACTGACTAGCTTCTAAAAAGTCGTGTTTCATGATGTAATTTAAGTTCACAGCTAAGGCTATATGAGCCCCCATGCCCCCCCCCCCCACCCCATCATATATCATTTTACTGCCTCAGGCATTTTGTGTTCTTTCTCTCACTTAATGACCTACCTCCACTAACAGAAACCCGGCCAGCTGCAGATGTCTCTTCTGCATGGCGAAGCGGCCCAGGAGATCTTTGCTCTTCGAGGCAAAGTGAGGGAACTCCCAGGCCACGAAAGCCACTCTAAACACATACACAAACAAATACAAGAAGTAATGTGATATGATATGATTAAAATTATAGCTACTAATGAACTAAAAGATAGTTGTTTTAAAAAATTATTTTTACGTTTATAAAAGAGATGAACCGGTCGATCAGCCTGTGATCTAAATTGGCTGATTTCAGTTTAAAATCTTGATAATTTTATATAAAAATCGCAAAATAAATACAATCGCAATTTTTATCAAACTGGCATCTCTATATCGTGATATCACATCGGTAGGTAACTGGTAATTCCCATCCCAAATAGACAGATAGACAAACAGAAAATAGCAGAAAGACAGACGAAGGCAGACAGACAGATAAATAATAAATATATAGCACTGTGTAAAAACTGGAGAAACAAGCAAATGAATGCTGTAGAGTAAGTGGAATACTGATGTTTGAAAATCCTATGTTGAAATGATGTAAAAACACACACATGGTGCCTTTTGCGCAGTACTGCATATACAGTGAAACCGCGGTTTGCAAGTGTTCCGCAAGACGAGCAAAGATTTTCAATAAATTTTGGAAGACTTGGAAAACGAACAAGTCTTGGTTTACGAGTACCGAGTCTCATGTATCACGCATGCACTTCTTGTTTTGATGCTGAGCGTTACGTGATCACAACTGAGCCAACGTTTTTTTTCTCTCTTGTGCTGCGGAATTGTAGGTAATCGTCTCGCCTGCTGGGTCTTAGTGCGCATCTCTTACTGGTATAATCAACATCCGTGCACGCGTGTACTGTTTACTACAACATTGTGACCATGTGTGTGCGCGTAAAACATTTTATTTTGTGTCTGTATGCGTGTGTGTACAGCACGCATGTAAAGCAAAAGCAAGTCTCATTAGAGAGGTTAAAGATCCATCTTCTCTCTATGTATCAGCCTGCTCTTTGTGTCTGTGCGTGCTCATGTCAGTGGACACCGTGCCACACACGCACACAACCGCCTCTTACTTTCGCCTTTGTAGACACACACACTGTATCGCTCTGCCCTACACAGAAACACTGCTCTTTTCAAAGGTAAATGCAGGTTAATTTGTGGTATTTTTACTTTACAGCAGTGATTCCGTTAGTGTGTCAATCAATCAAGTGTCAGAGATTTCTTGTTTATTTTTCCGACAAAACAGCGTTTTCATTGTGTGCACAGGTGTGTGAAAAGGGTGGAGGAAGGGTAACTGTAAGACGAGAAGGGGGAGGGAAGGGGCTCCTTAATTTTGCTTCTCTCACACACACACACACACACACACACACACACACACACACACACACACACACACACTCCGTTTGTGGAGGAATTTGCAGACGGTAACACTTATCTGTCGGGATTTATTTGTACTTTTTTAAAATGTAAAGTGCAGGTTAATTTGTTTTTTTTTTTACTTTATATGTATAAATTTTTTGTATTAATTATTTTTATGTATTTATTTTTTGGGGGCTATGGAACAAATTATTTGAGTTTCCATTATTTCTTATGGGAAAATTCAGTTCGCGTTACGAGTGTTTTGAAATATGAGCCTGCTTCCGTAACGAATTATGCTCGTAATCCGAGGTTCCACTGTATAAATAAATTCTAAACACAGAGAGACAAAGAAAGAAGTACACAAGAAGTCAGAAAGATACAGTGAGAAAGGCCGACCTACAATATAAGAGAATGCTTTTGATTATCCCACTCAAACAGCTCAGTACATAAAATTATATTGCACAATTTTACACTGCAGTTTGTCGTAAATAAAATGTGGTGTGTTTTTAGAGAGAATAACACTATTTTTATCCAGGAAATAAACATAACATTTGCATCTTCTCTGTTTAAACGTACTCAAGATTAGGTTCAGGGCCAGGTTTACATATACATTTTATTTTGTCCCTCACCGTCGTGCTCCCTGAGGTAAGCGCTCACTGCCGCCCCCTCCTGGTAAATGTGTTGCCTCCATGTTGTCCAAGTCTATTGGCTTATTCTCCGAATCCACCACTATTTCTGCATCTAAACAGCATCAGATCAAACCAATTATAATCAATTGATAATGTGTTAACTCTACAGTACAAGTTACAGTTAACACACACATACACACCTATATTCCACCCGTACACCGTGTCCATGTCTCTGCGCAGGGCTTTAGTGCGATTCTCAGTGAGGATCTGGAGGGCTTTGTGAAGGGTGCCCTGAACAGGTGTCACGCTTGGCTTGGTGTGTTTTTCAGGGACTGCTGGAAGCGGCCCACTGGCCCGAATGCCAGACTCTAGCTGTCCGGAGGCAGCGATATGAAGCACCTTCAGCGTGTAGTTCTCTGAACGAGCACCACTGCCACCTAGGGGTAAAGAAATATAGAAATGTGCTATTTTTCTGCGTTATATTTCTATAGGAAATGCAAAACTGTACCAGATTAGTTTGACGACTTTAGATCATTGACCTGTCTGAAGCAGGTGGAGTTGAAATAATGTTCTCTTCAAGACAAGTACAGTCTATAGTGCTGCAGTTTAACTTCTGCCACAGGTATTTGCTGACATCATGTGGTTAGAAAAAAAACAGCAAGTAGAAACAAACTACGTAAAAGCCCAAAGACTCCATTAAACGTTAAAGAAAAACATACATACACATCCTGTACAGTGACTGGCCACTCTAAAAGGAATATAACACACACCCTTGCTCGTATGTGGCGATAGGATGATCGAGGTTGTGTGAACATGCTCTAAAATTTGTGGGTATCTATTTCACAGGACTTTGGCGTGGTAAATTCCATGTTGCACATCGCTGTAAGGCTGCATGCATGCTAATAAACCAACGATTACTCTATTTTTCTTTGTCCTCTTTTAAAACACTCGGATAAGTTTTCACATTACATATATAAAATGTAAATGATCATTGTCAGGAGGACATTTTCCAATTTGATTGTTTGATACAGAGATAAGAAAATTTAAATATTGAGGAAATACCGAACGTCAATCCAGCTTCATTATGGTGACCGAAAGCCTGTCATTAGTTTCACGCCAAAAAAAACATATCTGGATAGGGAAGTCCACAATGTAGCTGTATTTGAAACATATTACATGTCGACTAAACATGACACTACATTCATTAGTTCTACATGAAATGTAGAATATAGTAATCATACCCTGTACTGCTGAGCAGTAGTGGCTAATCAGAGAGTCTTTGTAGTAAAACATCTTTTGCTGTAAACTCATTCAGCTAGTCTATCACAACAAAAAGGAAGTGCCACCTTGAGTTATTTGGTATCTCCAGGTAGGGACATTACTAAACTTCTGACTAATACCATACAGTATATTAGACGATATTGGATTAAAAAGAAAAATAATAATAAAATTGCTCTGTCACATAGGCATGGCGGAAGGCTCTCATTGGCATGGTGGACTGCAACAAAAACAAAACTGGACCAGGCAATGTTTTCTGATCTTTAGTCTGTTCTGGGCTAACAGGTGTGGACAGGGTCATCATTTGCTTTAAGGTTCAAAGTGCTGTTTGTTCTAATGTGCTTTTCTGCTCACCACGTTTGTAATCAGTAATAAGTTAACTATAGCCTTCTTTTAAGCTCACACCAGTCTGACCATCCTCCTCTGACATTTCTCAGCAACAAGGCATTTTCACAAACAGAACTGACGCTCGATGAATGTTAGTTTTTTCCCCCATATCATTCTGCGTAAACTTTATAGACTGGTGTTCGTCTGAATCCCAGTAGCTCACAAGTTTCTGAAATACTCAAACCAGCCTGTGGTATGTGTATGTAAGAAACTTGCAAAATATTAAGAACATTTGTAAAGTCAGAGGCTATACTTGCTAGCTTAATTTACTTCCAACTCCAATCAAACAGGACCATATGGTTTGAAAAATATTTGAATACAATAAGCAAAATCGTGACATTTTGTGCCTGCTGCTTTAAAAAGAAAAGTGAAAAGTATAGACAGTGAATGTCTCAAATTATGCACACATACTACGGCGCACTGTATGATGCCCAAGATCAATATTAACCTAATTAGAAATCAAATATTCATGTTCCCTTTAAGTGTATTTTCTGTTATTAGGTCACTCGCACCTGTAACTTTGCTTTGAAACGCAGGATCTGTGACAGCAGCAATGAACTCGGGTTTGGCCTGCTGGAAAATGCAGAGCGCCCAGACTACATCGGTCAGTACAAAAGGCTCCAAGCTCTTCCAGGAATTTTCCAAAGCTTCATGAATCTACATGCACACACAGACAAAAAAAAAATCATATTTTATGTCATCATCCAATAAGTTGTGAATAACTGACTGACTCTCACATACAACTTATGATGCGTTACCTTTGCGAAAAACGGCTCCTTGTTACTGGGCTGGAAGTTGAGCTTGGCGAAGGCCATGAGGAGGTTACACATCTGTAACGTGCTGTACTTTTCACTGTTTTTCACAAAGTGCTAAAAGGTAGAATGAAGAATGCTTTTTTAAAATGTACATGGTTACCAGTCTCAAAGAGAGAGAGAGAGAGAGAGAGAGAGAGAGAGAGATAGGCTGGTGAGGAAAGACTGTTTATAGTGCTACTGTATAATCCAAAAGTTAACACAAGCTAGTGTTTTGTGGACATTGCACATCCACAAATAGAAAAGAATGATTTATCATACATCATAGTCATACTGCTGTGCTATAAGATTAAAACAGCAGTGGAAGTGGTGCATTGGAAATAAATCAGTTCAGGAGCAATCTGCTCTGTGTTTAACTGCATCCTATCACACTAATTACTGTAATTAATTTCTTTCCTCTAACAAACACGCCATACCATTTGATTTCTTATACTGTATAATGGCTAGCTAGCTAGATTTTCAGATTAAAGGACAGGGTGTCAAGAATATCTACTGTTTTAATGCTTTATTAGACAGCCAAATTAGGCTGGTGGGATCAAATTATTGGGCTGCATGAATCAAAGACAACAAACAAAGCAGAGGTCCCAGACTAGATCAGTCAGTACGAATGGTTCCAAGCTCTACCGGGTGTCCGAAGCTTCATGAACAGCTGTCCAACACATTACTAATAACTGTGAGGATGGTGCTGAACCATCAACTTCGGTAAAGAAACGTTGTTGGAAACAGTGTGGCCATAAAAAAAAATCCAGTTGTTAGTTGAGAAAAAAGAAAAAACTTCAGTTTAGTAGGGAGAAAATTACACTTTGAAGCTATGGAAAAAGGTCATGTGATCCGATGAGTCCAGATTGACCCGCGTCAGGGTTGAAAGTGGAGGCACATGAAGCCATGCACCCATCATGCATAGTGCAACTGTACAAGCCTCTGGAGGCGGTGTTATTATCTGGGGTTGCTTCATTTGGTCAGCTCTATGCTCAGCAACACTATGTAACAATAAAATCATGCTGAAGGTCAAATACAGTTACATTCCACAGATCAGTGAAGACCTGGCAACACTGTCTATGCTGCTGACTAAGTGTACCCTTTGACATTTTCCAATATAATGTGTTTTTCAGTCTGAACATCACTCATTCGCTACACTGAACAAATGAATGGCTTGTTGTTTTAGTGATCAGTTGCTCTATATTGTAAAATCATGCTGAAGTCAGCTGACGACCTATTAGGGCTGCACGATATTAGGAAAATATGCGATATTGTTGTTGAATATTGCGATAACGATATTTCTTGCAATATAACATTTCCCCAGAGAAATGCAATTTTTATTATTATATCAAACACCCACCTATTAGAACATGTCTGACATGTAGATAAATTAAGCGAATAGGATCCAAACCTGTGTAAATCCCTCAAACAGAGGCAGATGGAGCCACTTCAGGAAGGCTAGAGACTTTGAACAGCGCATGACATCAGTTGAGCTCATCTCTGGTAATCTGGGCAGAAGTTCAGCAGCCATCCTCTGGCATACTTGAGTCTGGTGGAAATGCAGCTTACCTGCAAGAATGAAAGTAATGTCTAATTTAAATTTCAACAACATCACAAGTGTTTCAAACAAAATCGCATGGTAACATTATTTTCAGTAAAACCCTGGACTGCGAGTAACATAGACTGCGAGTGTTTTGCAAGATAAACAGAAATGTTTAATAAATTTTAACTTGGGCCTTCAAGTGGCGCGGAATAGTGCTCGCCCTATTATTCGGAGATCCCGAGTTCGATTCCCGTGTGATGAGAGCTCGTGTGATGCTGTAACCTCTCGCAGCCGGAGGCCTAGAGAGAGCTGATTGGCCGAGCTATCAGAGGGGAGGGATGAGCTGGTTCAGATAGTGCTGTCCTCCAAGTGTGTTACGCCGCCCCCAGTGGTGCATGAGCGAGCAGTTTGAAAAGATATGGTCGGCTGGCGTCACGTGATTTGGAGGGTCTTTGGCCCTCCCGACTGAGTGGTAGTAGTAGACTTAATGTGGAGCGTCTTCTTGACGGCGAGGAATTGATACCACTAAATTAGGGCGAAAATCAGGGAAAAATCCAAAACATAATTTTTTAATTATGGTATTGCAATACTTGCAATATGTATGCATGTTGACTGCAGAGCATCACATTATCACAACTAAGCCAATGGCTCTTCTCTCATGTTGAGGGATTGTGGGTAAATATCTCCCATGATCTGTCTCAGTGACTGTGCATTACTTGTATAGTTAAGATCTTTGCGCGTGTACTGTTTACTATTACATTGTGACCACGTGTGTGTGCGCGTGTCCAAGTGTAGTGACTGCTCTTTAGTAACTGTACAGCAATACCAGCTGCCGTGAAGAAAATAATTCTCCAACATGTAACTGTAAAAATGCTTTTAAAAGTTGGTTAGAAATAAGCTACTCGCTGCTGACTAAAACAGAAGTACATTTTCTTAACTGACCATAAGCAAACACAATGTCCAGCAGCAGCGGTGTACTGAGCTCAGAAGAGGGTTTCTGGTGCAGGTGGTAGGACAGCGCACGCAGGAGCGGCACTGATCGGCGTCCCTGCAACGCCACGGCTAACGTCGCCCTGCGGATGTCCTCAGTACTGAACTTCTCAGCCAACTCCAGGGCCTGGTGCAGAAAGATGAGGTAGCATTAGCATTAGACAGACGAGACATATGGTGGACGCCAAGCTTACTTAAACTGTCCCATATTTTACTATTTCTGTAAAAGTTATCATACAGTTGTGTAGAAAAGTGATCATTTGTTCAGAGTTTGCTTCCGAGAGAGTTTGCTTCTGATCTACATAATTTAGTTTAACATGAACAATTGTTAAATTAAATGTGCCATTATAAAGTATATATAAATGAGCCACAACTCTACAGAGAAAAGCAGACCTCAGCAAACAAGCCGAGAGAGTTTATCCTTTATATGAACTGCCAATCTGCTCTGGAACTGCCAATCTGCTGTAAAGAAAGCAGATTTTATCTCTGCAATAGCTACCCATTACTCTTTTGACTTTCTGGCACTAACTGAGACCTGGATATCTCCTCAGAACTCTGCTACACCTGCTGCCCTATCCTCTACCTATGTATTCTCTCACACTCCACGAGAAACTGGTAGAGGTGGTGGTACGGGTCTCCTGTTGTCCAAGAGATGGTCCTTCTCGCCAATCCCCCTGTCTCATCTCAGTTTTTCATCATTTGAATTTCATGCAGTTAAGGTAACCTCTCCAATTAACCTCCACATCTTAGTTATTTACCGTTCTCCTGGCTCTCTAGGAAACTTTCTAGATGAAATGGACATTCTTCTTAGTCTTTTTCCTTCTGTTAACACTCCTCTCACTGTTCTAGGAGATTTCAACCTTCCAGCTGACAAACTCCAATCCTCTTTCCTTCTCCCTCTACTTAACTCCTTCTCTTTAACTCTAAACAGCTGCCCTCCCACACACAAGGCAGGGAATTCTCTCGATCTCGTTTTCTGCCGTCCTTGCCCAGTCACGGATGTCACTACTATTCCTCTTCATAAATCTGATCATTACCTGGTATCCTTCACCATAACCCTTCCTATTCTATGTAAACCTAATGACCAAAATTTCTCTTTTTCTCGCAGAAACCTTCACTCTGTCTCCCCCGCCTCTGTGTCTTCATGCACCCTATCATCCCTCCCAGACCCAACCTCCTTCTCCTCTCTACCACTAGAGACTGCGACTGAAACTTTCCTCTCCTCTCTCTCCTCAACCATAGATCTCCTTTGCCCGCTGTCATCTAAACCAAGGAAGACGTCTTGTCCTGCTCCTTGGCTATCAGATGTACTACGCAACAACAGGAGAGAATTAAGAACTGCAGAGAGAAGATGGAAGAAATCGCAACTTGATGCAGATCTCATCTCTTACCAGACTCTTCTCTCCAAATTCTCATGTGCTGTGACTTCTGCCAAAACTACCTTCTTCAGAGAAAAGCTGGAAGCCGCTGCACATGATCCTGGCAAACTCCACAACATCTTCTGCTCACTACTCAACCCACCAACTCCTCCTGCCCCTTCCTCTCTGACTGCTGACGATTTTGCCACATTCTACGATGGGAAAATTGCAGCAATCCGCCAGTCCTTCGCTCCCAACCAAACTCCTACAGCAGAACCTCAGGACCTTCCCTTCCCTCCTTTAGCAGAATTCTCCAACTTGTCATCTGATGAGATTCAGCAGATCATCTCGTCATCTAACCCCACCACCTGTTCATTAGACCCAATCCCCTCCACAATGCTCCAGGCAATCTCACAAGACCTCCTTCCCTTCACCACAACCATCATCAACCATTCCATATCATCTGGTCATGTTCCTGCTGCTTTTAAGAAGGCAAGGGTTATTCCCATCCTCAAGAAACCCTGCCTGGACCCATCAGAAGTTAACAACTATCGCCCGGTATCACTTCTCTCTTTTATTTCCAAAATTCTTGAAAGAACTGTTTATAACCAAATGTCTCTTTATCTCTCACAGAACAACCTTAATGATCCCAACCAATCTGGATTCAAAGTGGCACATTCCACAGAGACTGCCCTTCTGTCAGTCACTGAGAAGCTCCATGCTGCTAGATCTGCTAAACTGTCATCTGTTCTCATCCTCCTGGACCTGTCAGCTGCATTTGACACAGTGAACCACAAGATTCTATTGTCTATTCTTACAAGCCTTGGAATTTGTGGAACAGCGTGGCAATGGTTTGCTTCTTACCTAGAAGATAGGTCATATGAGGTAACATGGAGGGGATCTACATCTGCTCCACGTAGACTCTCTACTGGTGTCCCACAGGGCTCAGTACTTGGTCCTCTTCTGTTCTCCCTCTATACCCAGTCTCTTGGTAAAGTCATATCATTGCATGGATTTTCATACCATTGTTATGCAGATGACACCCAACTTAGTCTCTCCTTTCCTCCCTCTGACACTCAGGTTTCCACCCAGATCTCATCATGTCTGGCAGACATCTCATCCTGGATGACTGCACATCAGCTAAAGCTCAATCTGAGTAAAACTGAACTGTTGTTCATCCCTTGTGACTCATCCCCAGGTCAAGACCTTGTGATATCCCTGGACAACAACCAAATCACTCCTTCAGCCACTGCCCGCAATCTTGGGGTAACCGTGGACAACCATCTGTCATTTTCCCCACACATCGCTAACCTTACTCGCTCTTGTAGATTTCTTCTTTACAATATCAGAAGAATTCGCCCATTTCTTTCTTCACAGGCTACTCAGGTGCTTGTTCAGTCCCTTGTTATTTCAAGACTGGACTACTGCAACTCACTCCTGGCAGGTCTGCCTCTGTCCACGATTCGTCCTCTGCAACTGATCCAGAATGCAGCAGCACGTCTCGTTTTTAACCTCCCCAAGTTCTCCCACACCACCCCACTCCTCCGCTCCCTGCACTGGCTTCCTGTAGCTGCCCGCATCAAATTCAAAACGCTGATGCTTGCCTACAAAGCTAAAAATGGCCCTGCACCCACTTACCTCTCTGCTCTAATCACACCACGCACTGCACCACGTTCCCTCCGATCCTCCATCACTGCTCGCCTCATCCCACCATCTCTCAGGGATCGAGGGCGACATTCATCCAGGCTATTTTCTGTTCTGGCACCTAGGTGGTGGAACGAACTTCCTCTAGATGTCCGTACAGCAGAGACTTTGACTATCTTTAAACGACGACTCAAGACGCATCTGTTCCTCCAGTACTTGGACTACCCCCCCCTCCCCCCCCCCCCCCCGCCCACAAAAAAAAAAAACCTCTCTTCCCAGTTGTGTTCGACTAATGGCACTTGTGTAATGGCACTAATGGCACTTAACCCAGTGTAAGTATGTATCCAGTGATGTTAACTTTAAAGCACTTTTTGTAAGTCGCTCTGGATAAGAGTGTCTGCCAAATGCCTAAATGTAAATGTAAATGTATATGAGGTAACATTAGGATAAAATCTACTTGACTTTTTTATGTCCCATGAATTTTGCACAACATATTTATTTTATTTAGGTACCACTGCTTTGAGGGACTATTACTAAGCATTTTCGCTTTTATGACTAAAAAAAATCCATGGGATAAATCCTTTAAATACAGTCACCAATCCAGGGCAGATTTTGGTAAAAAAATGGGGAACAAAAAGGAGATCTGCCAAATGATTAAAGTTAAGCCTTTACTGTATTTGTCATAAATGAATGCATAGAAATTCTTTTCTCTTTTCTTAGCTCAGGGTCAGCTATGATACGGCACCCCTGGAGCAGGCAGGATTAAGGGCCTTGCTCGAGGTCCCACAGTGCCAGCCTGGTGGAGCTGGGGCTTGAACTGTAGGCCTTTTGAGCAGTAACCCATCTAGTAGTACATATCGGCTGCTCTGGATTTCAAAACAGCTAAAAACAAAGGTTTAAAATATGCTGAAATGTGTGAATCAGCCAGAAGAATGCCAAGAAGACAAAGTAAACCAATATGTGCTTTTGAAAATAATTTAAAAGTACCCAGCAGAGTGTATAAGCTTACATTCACAATTGTTCTAGTTTGTGAAGTAGTGTGTGGAGTCAACAAGTGTGTGAAGTCTTTACATATGAGACATTTAGTCTTTTAAAATGCTGTGCTTATCTTTGTATTGGTTTAACATTTTTTTAACAAAACATTCGAACATGTCCAACAGTGATTTGATCATTTTAGAGTCGTGTAAAGTTCCATTTAACCACTAGCACTAGTCAACATGACTTCATTAACAGAAGCATCACTGATTTAACTGCCGAAAGAGGTCATAGTCGTGCGTCACTTTCTACAAATTCGTAAGTCAAAGCTGACTAGTAACCAACCATCTTTCCTGTCCGGTGTCCTTTCTCTTTCAATGAACTGCCCTGAAATCGTATTGCCATTTGTTTTGATGACTGCTTTAAAGATCACAAACAAAGTCTCTGGTATCACCATGTAACATGAATAATACTTAAGGAGCGTAATACAGTATTATAATTTTATTAATATTGATTTGACATTAGTCTGTTCAAACCATTCTAACTAATGCACAATCTAAATCGTGTTCCTTGCAATCATTAGTAACACTTTTAGGCTTTGTACATCTACATCCTTTGTAGACTGTTAAAATGGTTTTGCCCAGAAATGCAGCTGCTTGAGAGACATTCCCAAATGAGACTCTTAGCCGCAGTTAAATATGTGAGTGGTGCAAACGTTTTAAAGAAGGCCGTACGCCTATAAATGAAGATCGCGGCTGAGGTGGGTCTGAGCCTACTGCAGTTGTTTCCATGAGCATTCAGCGAGTGGAACGCATGATCTTTGGAAATCGACGTATAACCTGTCACCAAATTGCGGAAGAGAACTATCTGTCCGTGGGAACTGGGAGTTCTTGCCTCATCCCTCGTCCAGTCCTGACCTCACTCCACGTGTTTGTGGCATTAAAGGAGTTCCTGGGAGGCCAGCGTTTCAGACATGAAGCAGGCAGTCTGATGGAAAGAACTTTCTACCTTGATGGTATCCATTAGTGCATTAGTGTAGCAGGGGATTGTATAGAGAAATAAAGGGAGTTTTAACTTTCATAACAGTGTTCTAGCATTGTACACAATCAAAAGCCCCAGTTTGACTTGACCTCCCCCTTGTGCATGCTGTTGCCACGTGACGCATGACTTATCTTACCTTATCTTCCAGCTTTTCCATGAGCGGAGGAGAGAATTTTGCCGCTCGGCTCATGAGCATGGTAACCGTGCGCGGGTCATTCAGCTCTGTCCAGCGCAGCTCCAGTTGCTTTAGCACAGACGTCATTAGCTCATCTCCCTGTCTGTCTCACACACACACACACACACAAAATACCAAAATAACTATACTACAACATATTTACACAAAAACAGCTAAAGTGATGTACATGCAATTTATTTGAAGTATTAATCTCACAATGATTTAAGCAGAAGGTATTGTAAATATACAACAATGTCAGTTGTCGAAGTCAATTATACTGTGCGTCCCTAATTCAAGCACATCGTCAACTCAAACAACTGGATCAGAATCAGGAGTGTATTTAGATGCTGTGCCCATTCCCACTCAAAAACACATGCAAACAGAGCCACAGCGAAATATCTCAATATTAAGATTTGTCCTATGCTAAAGCTTTAATTAACATTCGTGTTTACCCCTGACTCTTCCAGCCTGATGCCCAGTCTGCCAGAGAGGAGAGGTGGCGGTAGTTGAAGCGCCGGAGCCTCCACAGTGCCTCCGTCTGGAGAGAGCACATCACTGGAGCACTGGAAGGGACACCAAGAATGGAGAGAGCACGCAGGACAGAAACCAGTGTGCCATTCCATATCACGTTCACCTAAAAACAAACAAACAAACAAACAAACAAACAAACAACTCAATGTTACCAGCATAGTGGCTGGAAAGTACATTTTGATACATCTGATTTTATTTACATACTTTATTATTATTAATAAAGATCAATATCTGATTTGCAGTATGTGGAAGGAAGTTAAACGACTTTAGCATCCACACGTTGTTCCTTTAACACATCTCTCTGTACCATAACATACTGTACCTGAGCGTTCAAAGCCTCGAGCAAATCCACACAACTAGGGTCCTGAAGGATATTCGCTCTGTCAATATCTTTCTTCTCCACTGCCAGGCGGCTGAGTTGGACCAGACACATGCCCGCTTGATTGGCGGAGCCGCTTCGTTCCGCCCACAAAGACAGCACTTCCTGTGGTGTGGACGCTTTCTCGACACGAATATCTAGTTCAGTACGTGTAAATGTGATCTCAGGCTCATCTGCCTGCGCTGGACCGGCACCCAGACTGAGAGGCCTGATGGAGGGTGGGATGAGGGATCGGGACCATGGTGGACTCTCTGTGAGCGGGTGAGCAGTGAGCGTATGAAGTTGGCTGGTGACTGAAGAGGCCTGAGGGCACACAGCCAGGAGGCGGGCGCACCGGCTCAAAAACCTGCTAGCCATTTCGGGGAAACTTCACCTAAGCAACTGAGTGGCTAGAAATCGAGATCAGGCATCCGCATATCGGTCGGGGAGCTAGAACAGGAAGAGGAGACAGAAAAACAGTATCACAAATGAGATATTAGGGATGAGAATCATCTGATAAGATATTTTCATAATACGCAGGTGCTGAATCAATTTTATTTTCTCAGATTATGCTACAATTCTACACACATTTAGCAAATAATTTGCTCCTACCACCCAGAACACTGTGCTTCCTGTCAATGAGTGAATAGTTCGCCCCCTATAATAGTACGGCCCCCTGTTGGATTATAGAGGAATGTCAATATGTTACCAACTCAAACGCGAACATACATACATTTAACTTAAAAAAAAAAAAAACTTGATTCTGGTGCCAATGTGGTCATCTGGGAATTGCCACATAAAAGGATTGTGTTACCTAACTAAAAGTAAATGTTATATCTATCCATCTCTCTCTCTATGAAAGCAAAAATATATTTTAGCCAGTACTTCATCCAAAATAATGGATTCATGGTATAGAACATTGATATGGTGTCATGTGCCTGATGCAAAGCGGTGTCACTGTTTGAACTGCAACGTTGATTACTTTCCTTTCCTTTAAAACAGTGGGTTTTTTTTGTGCAAGAAAATTTTTGCCAACCACTTTGTCCTGAAGACTCTGAACATCTCTTTACAGAAGGTTTCAACTAAATCTATCTTCTTAAATGTGTATAAATGTACTAATATACATTTAATTCTAGCACCTGAACAAATGCATGAAAAGAATATCATCATTCAAAATTCAAATGGTAAAGCTTGTAAAACATAAGGTACTGTGCCAAAGTCTTGAGCAAACCCGCATTCCTTCATACTAAATTACATTACACAACCTCAATCGAACAACCTCAGCAGCAACCTCGTTTCCCCTCTCTTCCGTTCTAACCAGCCAGCATTCGGCCTCACAAGTACACTAATCACCAGCCTGATCACCTGTTATCATCTCACTTCTCACTATCATGCTTGAGGTTACTTTGTGGCTTAACGAACAAAACACATTCCTCTGAAACTGGTCAGGTACAGGAAATGAGTTAAAAAAAAAAGTCCTTCAGGAAGCCTGGAGAACTATTCCTCAAGACTCTTTGAAAAGAAACTATGTAAAAATGAGGAGTGGCTCAACCCTTCTGCACAGTACTGTATATTATTAAAAAAGGTTCTACTGCTTTCAGATTCCA